>SMSQ01020264.1:2676-18305 GCA_019453375.1 Ctenoplectra terminalis | reverse complement strand
TTCATTTCTTTTTTATAACAATTTCATTAACATATCGATGAGTTTTTTCCTGATTAAAATGAGACCAAACACGAAATTGTTATGATAATTTTAATTGAACGCGTAGAAAATTTAGTTAGAGAAAATAACAGCGAGGAAAGAGAAACATTTACAAGCCTAATTATCATAACCAATTGTCGTAACAATATTGTATTTGGTCTCATTTTAATCAGGAAGATTTCACCGATATGTTAGTGAAATTTTTATTAAAAAAAAATTTTTAATAAAAAAGTATGTTCGATGCATTGGTATTGCCTCACCGATATGTAGGCATTTAATTTTTACGACCACCTCGACTCTTAGTCCCTCTTTTTCTTCATCAAACTGTTTTATTCTACGTTCGTTAACGTCGGTAAGATACAAACGGTTTGCAGAAGCGAGTCTCCTGTCCGCTAAATGTTCCTCGCCGATCGCCAAATTCTGAACACTTGTCGAGTCTTTACTGTATCCATAGATGCATAGATTGTAGAAGATTTAAAATTTAATTTACTGCCAATATCAAGAACAGCAAATAAAAGGTTAAAAATAAGAATAGACAGAAATGGGTTATAACTGCGCCATAAGGGTTCGTTTCAAGAGCACAGCAAGCAAATAAACTGTACACGCTAAAAATGACGTTAGTGACAGAGAACTCCCATCAGGTGTTGAGTACTGAAGTTTGGTACCGAAGATTGAGGCACTTGAATAGACATAGTATAAAAATACTAGGTGTGCCACTCGTGTCAGTAATAAAAAATGTAATGAATATACATATAAAGGAAAAAGCGTACAGACTTTCATTTATCAGAAATTACAAAAGAACTCAGAGGATTGGAGAGTTGATCCATACAGACCTATGTGGGCCAATTACACCACAAACGTCACAAAGATACAAATATTTTCAAGTCATTATTGATGATTACTCGCACTTTACTATAGTATATTTGCTGAAAAGAAAAAACGAAGCAGATGAAAATCTGATATCATATATAACGGAGATAAACACTTTGTTTAACTTAAGGTCAGGAAGAATAAGAATGGTGAATCGAAAGGAATTCGTAACCGGTACATTTAGCAAGTTTTACAAAACAGAGGTATACAAATGGAATATACAAATCCCGGTAAGCCGCAATAAAACGGAAAATCGAAACGAATGAACCGAACGTTTATGGAAAAGGTTAGAATAAGATTTCAAGACACCAATCTACCAAAGTATTTATGAAGCGAAGCAATGAGAGCGTCGTCATATGAATTAAATCGCTCGCCTACAAGCTGCTTAGAAGAGACGTGGCAGTAGATCTGGCGCCACTCCTCTAGCGAAATAAATAGATGTAATTAGTTTAGATTAGCGTCAAGAATGCGTGAGTGTTGCGCGAAAGGTTTTTCGGGAGGATGTTGCGTGATCGATTCGAGTGTCGTGGTGGGGTGATCTTTCTTGAAACTCTTGAGAAGTCTTTCTTGAAACGCTTGAGAAACCGTCTCGACAAATGTTTAGTTTAGAGGGGGAGCAGATCGGTATGAAAGAAGAGATACTGATCTTTGGGAAATGCGTCGACGGATGAATCTGGACTAAATGTTTTAGTCGTAAACTAAGACTCCGAGTATCCACACCCACGACAGTCGTGAGGGAGGTGATTGTAAAATCAAGTTCGGAGTTCTCAGAAACGAAAGCAGTCATTTATTTCCCCCGTCACTGTCCTCCATAGTAGAGATATAGAGCAAAGTGACGAACAAAGTGACTTATCAAAATTGAGAATTTATAGTAGCAAAGCTTAAGTAGTTGATTTAACGAGAACAAATAGATTCAGGAATAGCAGGTTGTCGTCTATGGAATAATCAAAAAGATAAAATAATAGAATAAAAAAATGCGATATTCGATGAAAATAGATATAAATACATAGAAAAAGAAATAGGAACGAATTCAAAAGAAGACGAAGGAAAGGTTAGTGAAAAAGAAGATAATGTGCAAGAAAATGCAGATATAAGAAATGAAAAAGAAAGATGAAAGAGAGGAAACAACAGAAGTAAGAGAGGTGACAGAAAATCGTAATCAAGAAAAAGATAAGACGTCCGAAAAAGAATGGAGAGCGGATAATCAGAAGGACTATATAAGATCAGGAAGACAAGTGAAAAAACTACAGTATGTAAAAAAGTATGAAAGTATCACGAATACGCGTAGCGTATTGCATGATATCACAAACGGATGAACCAATTCAATACGAACAAGGGATAGAAGACAGAGACTGGCAAGGGGCGATAAAAAGTAAATTGGACGTATTGAAGAAAATAAAAACATAGGTAGAAGTTAAATTACCAAAAGAAAATAAAACAATAGAAACTAAATGGATATTTAAGACAAAACAAGACGGTACAAAGAAAGCAAGATTAGTTGCTAAGGGATTCTAGGTTCTAAAACAAAATCAGTTTGATGTAATGTACGCACTGGTTGCAAGGATGTCAACGATAAGAGTGTTGATATCAAAAGCAGTGCAAGAAGACTTGATCATAATACAAATGAATATACCAACAGCATTTCTAATCAGAGAGAATTGAAATCAGAAATGTATATAAAAATATCATAAGAATTGAAAATGAAATAAAAAGATAAACTGCTAAGATTGAAAAAATCGCTATATGGTTTAACAAAATCACCAAAATGCTGGAATAAAAGAGTAGATTAATTTACGAAACAAGAAGGATTCAACCACTCAGATTACGATTATTGTCTATATTATAAGAATAATTGCTGACTACTCATATACACATATACATATACATGTATATTCATACATATGGATGTTGACATAATTCTTGTTGGAGATATACAGAAAACTATGGAAAGCTTAAAGAAAGAGTTCAACGCTAAAGGCTCGGGAAAAATGACATTGTTCCTAGAAATGGAAATTAAGAGATGCAGAGAAATGTTATTGATAAAACAAACAAAACTAATTGAAAAGATTCTAAATAAATTTAACACGATGGAATGCAAAGGTGCCTGGACGTTAATAGAGGCGAACTTATAATTAAAAAAAAATGAAGAGCAAATTGAAGTACCGTGTCAAGAATTTATAGGTAGTATGATATATCTAAAGGTCACCTCGAGACCAAACTTGGTATATTTAGTTTCATATTTGAGTAGATACTTGGATAAACCAAGTCAATAAACGTGGACAGCAAGGAAAAGAGTACTGACAATGAGATACTTGAAACAGACAAAACATAAAGGTTTAATTTTTAAAAAATTAGACAGCAAAGCTTTAGATGCATACTCAACTACTGATTGGACAAGCGACAGAAGTGATAGAAAAAGTATAAGTGGATCAATAATTTACTACGGCCAAAATCCAATAACATGGTTTTGAAAGAAACAAAAGTGCGTCTCTTTATCAACGACAGAGTCTGAATATATCGCTGCTGCACAGACAGCACAGGAGTTAATTAATCTACTAGGAATATGAAGACAATTGAGAGATGACGACAGGACCACTATTCTGATGGATAATAAAGGTGCAATATGTATGGCGAAAATTTTCGAAAAATCGAAAAGAACAAAGCACAGTGACATTTGAGCGGATTTTATAAAAGATTTAGTAGATAAAGGAACTATTACTATAGAGTAGGGGTGTGAGCCGTCGTAACGATAAGACGTGTTTCGGTGTGACTCGTGTTTACGTGTTCAAAATTCTATTAACTGTTCTTTGAGTGAAGTGCTTCGATAGTTATAGATCTTCTCACGTCCAAATACAGTTCCTGTATCTAAGGTGAATCAGTGCAAAAAGCCCAGTAGAGCAAACGAGTGTCTTCATTAATGGAGAGACTCAACCTTTCGTTGACGTTCGTTAAATAGCACAGTGCCCGATACCATAATGTCTTCCTCAAAAGGATCATACGCTCAAGTAACTCAGAATGTTAGCTTCCCAAAGAAAGAACAAGCCATCGTTACAAACGCAATTGAAGGACTAACTATTAAAGATTATACAATAGCGATTGACAAGTTAGTAGGCCCCAGCAATATTCGTTTCGTTTCCAGAATATCTCATGGCAGAGTCTGTTTGTATCTAAGCAACGAAGCAGCGGTAGACAACCTGGTCGCTACTTACAAGAACATCAACGTAAACAATCGCACTTTCGAATCACGGCCACTTGTTTCCAAAGCTAAACGTGTGATACTCTCTAACGTATGTCCAATAATTCCACACAGTGTCATCGAAGCTAAGTTATTGGAATTAAACGTCACAAAAAAGTCCCAAATATCTTTTATCAAAGCAGGGATGAACGACCCTGGGTACACCCACATACTCAGCTTCAGGAGGCAGGTATATATT
The DNA here is from genome assembly GCA_019453375.1 of Ctenoplectra terminalis. Taxonomy (NCBI): domain Eukaryota; kingdom Metazoa; phylum Arthropoda; class Insecta; order Hymenoptera; family Apidae; genus Ctenoplectra; species Ctenoplectra terminalis. Next base: position 13,962 of record SMSQ01020264.1, on the reverse strand, counting down.
GAGCCAAAAAATATAAATAAATTGCCAAACGTAATCGAGATAAATTATGAAAATACACTGTATTGGACATATATCTCTACTGAGAAGCTAACCTGCTTCCCCTGTAAGGAAGAAGGCCATCTCGCCAAATATTGCAAAAATGCGGGTGTCAACGACAAAGAACCACAAATCACCTGTCAACAGGCTGTTCCTTGTACCATCCCACAGGTTATTCCCCCAGAAAACTCTGAGAAAAATCAAAATAATTCACCTGTAAATCAAGAAAAAACAGTATTTAAAATTCCGAATATCGGAGGTATAAAACGCGCCCTTTCAAGTACCAGCTCCTCTATTGATGGCTCATCAGAAATTAGTACTACAGATAACTCCGCGAAGGAAACAAAAAAAATTACAGAAATAGAAAATTTGAACAGTAAGAGATCATAAAAGAAGAAAACGAAAAAGTCTGCCTCTCATTTGATATCGGCAAGCAATTAGAACCAGCAAATCATACATCTCGAACCAAATGCACGACTTCTCCCTCAACTTCGAAAATCTATGTAACTTTTTGGAGGAAAGTTTTATTAACCAGAATCCAATCAGTGCAACTTCAAAATATACCGACGACATACCAGCTCTCATTAATATGTTAGTAGGCACGCATGACCATATCAAAAATAGAAAATTGAAAAATCGAATAAGCAGAACTATTAAAAAACTAACGTCTCCAAATAAAAACGACATCTCAAGTGAAGATCCTAGCTCCTCCGAAGATTAATTATGCCTAATACAAACCTACCTCACCAGTCGAATTCTATGGATCCTCCAATAAGATCGCACAGTACTCTCTCAAACCTTCGTCTACTCTTTTGGAACGCAAGGAGCATCTATCCACGCAAAGAAGAAATAGAACTGCTTCTGATGAACCTGGACATACTAGTGTGTGTAGAATCGTGGTTATCGCCTGAAAAGATATACAATTTTCCGGATTTAATGTTTTCAGAAAAGATAGAACACACTCAGTTGGGGGAGGCATAATTATAATAATACGTAAGAATATTTCCCTGACCGAAGCAAATCTCCCTACTCCTTCTGATTACCTTGCCGAGGTCGGTGGAATTAAAATCACCAATATTAATCCTTCTTTAGAAGTAATAGCTTGCTATAGAGTCCCAGGCTCTGTTCTTTCTCAAGATCAGTAGAATCAAATTACCGACAATTTCGGTATACGTAACAGCTGCATCATCATGGGAGATTTTAACGCACACCATACGACGTGGAACTGCTCTGATACTGACCTTAACGGTGAAAGATTCTTACAAACTATCATCAACAATAATCTTTTTTTTTACAATCCAAATTCATCCACCCATATAGTAGATTTGTATCGAAATAAAAAGTCAAATATCGACCTCATTCTATCTTCTATGAGCATTGCTGACAAAATTAGGATACAAACGCACGACGAAACTTTGGGTTCTGATCATTATCCAATCTCTATAAACATAGATGTCGAAAAGAACCTTTATCATACAAAAGTCTTTTAAAATCAATTCCACCCGAACCGACTGGGAAAAAGAATTAATGGATTTAGAGAACTCATATTTTGAATTCTTTGATCCGCTTTATGACACTCTGTCAGCAAGCGAGAAATACAAAAACTTAGTGAATATAATAACAAATTGCATTAAGTTCAATACCCCAAAAAAAGAGATGTTAATCACTTTGAATGTGATAAGTATAAAAGATTAAGATAAGCTTACTATAAAAAATGGGAACATACAAACAATCTTACTGACTTGATCAACTATAAAAAAAATAGTCGCCCAAACCAAACGATTATTCAAAAAGAAAAAAAGAGATAGCTTCGGAAATTTCGCCAAAAGCATTAACCTCCATACCAATATGAAATTTACCTGGAAGAAAATTAAAATTCTAAAAAATAAATGGGTTAAAACGAACGCAACGAGCATCACAGAAAATGTATTTCTTGAGAATCACACTATAACTGCACTTAATAAAATAAGCTCCCCATTGGTTCCTGCCGACCCTTCCTACCTTCCCGATTGCAATTCTAATGACTTTTTAGATGCACCTTTTAATCTTACCGAATTCAACATAGCCTTGAACTCTCGAAACTCAAATTCAGCTCCACGGTTAGACGGAATTAATTATGAAATTATCAAAAAATTACCTATCAAATATAAACTCGTTCTCTTAGACATTTATAATAAAATTTACTGCACAAATGATTACCCGTTGGAATGAAAACAATCGTACATCCACTTTATTGAGAAATCTGACAAAAAAAGCGTTCGCCCAATAGCCCTTTCATCGTGCTTCTGCAAATTTCTTTATTCGAAACACTTATTAAAAATAGACTACGGTGGTGGTTAGAACATAACAATCTCCTCCCAATAAGTCAAACAGGATTTCGTAAAGGTCAGTCGTGCACTGATAACCTTACTAGTCTAACTCTGTCAGTGGAAGAAGGATTTCTTAATAGGGAGGACGCGTTAGCAGTGTTTTTAGATATCCAAGGCGCCTTCGATAACGTTAATAGCGATATTCTACTAAACAAATTAGCCTTCTGCGGCTTATCGTTCGCCTTGTAAGATTTGTGAAACTTCTTACATATCAGCGGAAAATTTTCACAGGCCTAACGAGCAATACGGTCAGATATGTTCACAAGGGCATAATCCTCCCTCAGGGAGGAGTCCTTAGCCCACTTCTGTATATACTATACGTTTCAGACATCACTAATAACTTACCTAAAAATGTCTCTGTTTCTCAATTTGCGGATGATTTTGCAATCTACTCGAATGCTTCCCCCTTGAATAAATGCAAACGTCTCATTGAAAAGTCGATATCTGTCATCAACGACAACCTTCTTTCCTTAGGATTAGAATTATGCCCGCAAAAAACAGTATTACTTCATTTAAACAGAAAAAATATCATTCCTGGTCAAACAAAAAATCAAAATAGATGAATATGTGGTCAAATCCTACGACTCCATCCGATTCCTAGGTATATTCTTCGATTACAAAATGACCTTTCAATCTCATCTGAATCATGTCCAAAGAAAATGTGTTAAAGCTCTTAATATCGTAAGGTTTCTCTGTGGAATAAGATGGTGTTCTGACCCAATAACGCTTTTAACCATGTACAAGAGTTTTGTTCGCTCGCATATAGATTATGGATGCTTTATCTACTTTCCATCTCGTAAAAATTTGAGAGATAAATTAGAAAAAATACAATGTTCCGCAATCAGATCTGCCCTAGGGTATCGAAGAAGTACACCCACCAATATTTTGTTAGCGGAATCGAAGCTCCCACCTATTTACGAACGAACAAAATTCTTATGTTATAATTATTTAGCAAGAGTCCTATCGAACACCGGCCTGCAAGTTAATAAAACAATTACCCAATTTTATTTAAGGACGATAACGACTAAACGTAAGAAAAAACGCCTTTTCAAACAGTGTATCGATGATATCCTTAACGTTAAGAAGAACTTATGGATCAGAAATTACTAGGATATTTATCGTGCGGATTACAAAACCATGACGGGCACGATTCTAATTAATACCGAACTTGGAAATACTCTTTAAAAAAGCAGGTACCGTAATGTTACCTTAAATAATTGGCTATCCAATTACAACTCGTGCGTGATCTATACCGATGGCAGCAAAATACTGAGTTCAAACTCCGTAGGATCCGCCTGTGTATGCAAAGATCTCAATATTTCAATCAGAAGAAGTATACCATCTCAAGCTTCTATCCTTACCGAATTACCGCTGAATGTATTGCCTTGAACGATGCTTTCGATATTGTCCTCCTTAATGCTGATCATAACTTTAAAATACTCACAGATTCATGCAGTGCTCTTCTCTATCTTCAAAGTTTAAAGATGGGTGTAACAGCAAACCCCTACATTCTTGAAATTAAAAAGAAATACTTTGAATTTAAACAAAAAACCTCTAACAACAGCTCTATAGAGTTTTTTTGATTCCCTCACACATAGTCATTAAGGGCAATGACGAAGCTGACCATTTAGCTAAATTGGCTACCACAGAGCAAAATGAAAACCTAATCCACATCCCTTTTACTTACTATCGAGAATCTTTTGAAAGAAAATGCAACACGAACACCAGGGAATTCATTCAACAGCAGGGACAAACAAAGGGACAGGAATTTTTTCGGTATTATTTCGAGGACAGCCTTAAGCCGTGGTTTTCAAACAAAAATCTTTCACGCGAAGTTATAGTCATGATCTATCGCTGCAGATCAGATCATTATAACCTCTCTGCATCCTTGGCGCGTGTTCATATTGTAGAAGATGCCAAACGCAACTGTGGCTTTGAAACACAAGATCTAAACCGTGTGCTTTGGCAGTGTCCTTTGCTAAATATTCCAAGAGCCGATCTAATGGAAAAGTTAAGCAAACTTGGTTTATTTCCACCGCTTAATATCAGATCCCTGCTCCACAAACCGAACATCGAAGCATGTCTTGTAATTTACAATTTAAAAAAAAAAAGCAACATAAAAGTGTAAATAAGCGCTTATCGTTAAATTACTTATACTCTACCGTAACCCTTCGCAAATAGATACTAAGCTCATAAATCTATGTAACTCTCTTGTACAACCAATTATAAGCCTCATGTACAGCTTCATAATTTTTCTTTGAGAGTTCAACTTAAGCTTAAATAAAAAAAAACAAAAATTACTATAGAGTATGTAAATTCAAGTAACAATTATGCGAATCTAATGACAAAAAGTTTAAGTAAAATTAAGTTTCATAGTTTTACTAATAATTTCTTACGTTCTTACGGTGCAATAGACACAAATAGACATAGGACGGAAGGGTGCAACCGACATTCCGGAATCCTTCAAAACACAATAGAAACGAAAAGAGATACGGAACATCTATAAAAGGAGGGAAACCACGCATCGAAATCAAGCCGTTACCGATCGGCCAGCCATCAACATCGTCGTGTATCAAGATTGCTACCAACATTGTGTAATATAATAAAAATTTTTTTTTTTTTTTAGAAAACAAATTACGCACCTACGGTTGTAAAAATGTTAAGAATTAAGAAAGTTTAAATATAAAATCGAAGAGGAGACCCCTTTTCTACAGTTTCACAAAAAATTTATTTATACAGCCATGTTTGGTTAAAAACTCACTTTTTCTCGACTTTCAATATGTTATAATTTTGAATAACTTTAAAGCCGACAAAATTATGACACAACCCCTTCATTATTTCACATAGACTACAGGATATTACAGTGTCATCAAACTCTGAAGATATACTGACAAAAGTAATCGATTTGACGTGAAATAGCTCTGAAACATAAGTTTTCGATCAAGGTATGATACGCCCTGCTGCTCGTTGTCCTAATAACTAAAGTTGGTATTGCAAACGATTCTGTGATATGTATAAAAAAAAAGCTTAGAATAAGCACTGAACCTAGCTACTTGATCAAACTCGTTTACTTTTCAATTTGCCGATATCTGAGGCCTTTCGTTAATTTTCCATGTTCTCTCTTGTTCTGTTTGAGATCAAAGACAAACCGAATAACATATCTGATCTGTAATAGTAACTGGTCGACCCCGAGCGTATGTATTGCGTATTTCAGATGAAACAAATGTCCGGGAAAAAGTTTGGACACACAACGAATGTAAACAGAAAATGTTGGATTATTACTAAGAATAGTAAAAATACAATATCGCTTGAAAACAAAAATGAGCTTCACTGTTCTAAGGAATCTTTATATAAGCAAAGATAATAGGACTGCCAGATGTGTCCGGAGAAAGTCAGGAAAGTCTGGACACTTAAAATATAACCGTTCCTAGGTATAAGTGGATGACAGTTTTTCTTTTGCGTGTCCAGGTCGGTTCGCGGTACGATTTTCTCAAGTACAGACGTTCCCTTCCAAGCCGTAAATTAAAGATATACAAAACACAAACTATTTTATTTCATTTATAAAAACCTATATTTCTAACAGAAAAGATTCACACATGACAGGAATGTGTATACGTTAAGGATTTTCATAAAAAAATTCATGCACTAAAAATATTCACAGGAGTTCATACGCATAATAAATGTCTACGGAAAATATTCATACCATAAATGTCCATGGAAAAATTCATGTTTACATCACAAGTGTCGATGTACAACGCGCATACAATAATACATGTGATAATCGATCGTAACGTACCTGAAACATTTTCGAGGTACGATATGCGATAGCATATTGCTTATAACGACCGTTACCTCAGTGCTGACATTTCTAGGAGAAATGCATCTTTTTTTGTTTCAGCGTATTTCTGACGATATCCGCCTGACAGATCGTATATTCCGAACTCGAGACGATGAGCATATATAGCCAGTCTTATGATGTATTTAATTTATTTTAAATTAATTAGGTTTAGTTTCAACCAAAAGATTACATTATATAATTTAGTTTATGTTAATATAATTTTAGTGTTTTTAATCTATTTTTTTTTTTTATCTTAATTTTCAAGCGTGCTTGAAAAAAAGAGAGAGAGAGAGGAGATGACGAATGTTACAAGAACAAAAAAACTACAGACTTAACGTACAGCAAGAATGCCAGTAACACGATCGGATACTGCGATGCCGATTGGGCCACCGATCAAGATAGAAAATCTTATACCGGCAACATTTTCTTGTTTCAGGCAGCCGCAATTTCTTGGTATACTATAAAGCAGCAAATCGTAGCATTATCAACTATGGAGGTCGAATATATGGTCCTAGCGGCGGCAGTTCAAGAAGGATCGTGGTTCAAACAATTAGAAGAAGAGATAAACCAGTAGGGGTCAAAGAACTTGCGATTAATGACATTTACACGCAGCAAGCACATCGAAAAAAATTGAACTTCAATATGTAAGAACGGAGGAAATGGTGGCATATGCTCACCAAAAAAAATTCCAAACACACAACGCACTATATTGTATATAATATTCAATATATATTAACGTGGTTATGGTTTTTCGCGAATATCTTTACAACATGTCCAAAAATAATTGAAATCGGAGAAGAGGCCCCTTTTCTACAATTTTATCCGAACAATAAAGAATAGTTTAATAGTCATTTTTGTTTTTATTAATTCGAAGCCACCCTCGTTCTCGGATAAATTCACCCGTTATGTAGATTATAGAAACAGTAGATAAGCGGCGATCCCATGCTGACGCATACGCTGGTACGGACGTGCACGTATAGGCAAAATTCATTGTAGTGGTACCGTTCGTTTTATGCGAATATCTTGAAAATTAAGCCCGAACGACGGTTACATGCATGGAAAAAAAGTTGTTCAAAATTTAAAGTCTTATAACGTATTTAAATTTTTTAAAAATCGGTGATTGTGCATCGTTTTATACATAATTACAAAAAATTCATTCACATATTCTGGAACACGTATAGAAAGAGATACACTTAAGAAATCTAAATCTAATAATGTTCAAAATAACAAACTATTGTAAATAAAAAAACATAGTTTGGTCACATAAACCTGAACACAATAAAAGGGTTAAAATAAAATAAACAATTTACAAATGTAGAAAGTATAAAAAGTGCATCTAAGAATTTTTTCAAAGGGATAAATGGTGATGTTCCTTGTTAAAAAGCATATACGCAAGTGAATGAAAATATTTTGACTAAATAGTATAGTTAAAAACGAAAAATATTTTTATATTCCTCAAATTCCTTATTATTCGAAACGGTAATTTTATATGCACCAACTCAATGTATTAAAATCATTTAGTTTCGTACGGTTTCTAAGTACTTCGAATAATACTATAATTCTGCAATAACAACAGTTACTATAAATGCAACTAACTGAGAAAAAAATCTGAGAACTACTCAATTTGAGTATTTATAATAAAAATTATTTTAATACCTTCAGCAGTGGCGAGTTAAAATTCGTTATTTATACTGCTATCATTTTCTAATTGCAGTAAATTATAATCTTCGTAATTGGAAGACTGTGAATCACCTTCACCAGCAAGAATTAATATTACTATTTGCTAATAAATAAATTCAGACATAGCAGGTTGTCGTCTATGAAATGATCAAAAAGACAAAATAGTAGAATAAAAGCATGCGATATTCGATGTAAGTAGATGTAAATAGGATGATATTTTTTATAAAAATTGCTTTAAAGCGTAAAGTTATAAATATTAAACTATAAACTATAAAGACAACGTACATTTTATTGATAGCTTGTCAAAAGGTAAACTGTTTCTCGGTTTACTTCATAACCGTAGAAGAGAAATGAGTGTCGTACAAGAATGTAAAGCGAATCTGATCAATTTATAAAAGGAGAGACGTTGCAATATCTACGATACATCAAAGACGAATCTTTACACCTCAAAAAATATTGTTCAACGTTTGTTGAAATATTTTAGGAATTGTTTACTAAGAATTTCTGCAACATAATCAAATTATCCATATGTTACCCCTGCCAGCAATTCGAAAAACTATGTGAAAATTAAAAATACCAATTTCGGCATTTCGACAAATCGAAAGGAAATAATCTTCTGTTATCTAACCTGTTACTTTTTTTTTTACTCTCCATAATTTCACATTTCATCAAGAATATATCCAGGCATTCAATCTCGAAAACTAGCCTCTTCATATTTCTCTAATCTTTCGAACTCTCGTTAGCATCAAGCTACATTACATTATACATTACTTAAATGTATAACACTTATTTAAATTTTGTATATAAGACAGTTTTTAGAAAAATATTTCAAACATATTTTTTTTTCATTTACAATGATTCATATCTAGGGATTGAAAATCATCTTTGAAGTTGAGGTTAAAAAACATATGTCTCTCAATGTTTCTAAAACTATTCGGTCTAGAAAAAATGACAAATTTGACAATGTACGCAGTTTTTCAAAATATCGATTTGTTAAAAAAATATTATAAAATCGTTAATTTTTTACACGTTTCTCTTACAAAGTATTATTCAATCTTTGCGAAAATTTGTCAATACAAACCACAGGTTGATACGAAAAATGTGTACAGTTCAAAACTTTTAATTTCATCCCTCCAATAAAGTTGTAGTCGTTATAGTATAACAATCTAGAGGGGACGGAAACTTCGACAACCCACTACGCAAAAGGTTATACGATATTTCGATTAATTATATCATATTCTGTGTTTTTAATTACTTATTGATTCTCATTGTAAGCTGTGTAAAACATCATGCCCGTGTGACTAAAAATGATTAGACCTTGAAATACAACTACGTGTGACTGTTACCAGGTATTCCTTAAGTTTTCTTTGTTATTAAAACCTTTATTAATATTTTATACATTCCGTCATTGGACACATAAGACAACCCTAAAACACAATTGGACAGAAGAACAATGTTCAATGGTTATATTTACTTATGAGAGTAATTTTAATCACCTGAAATTAGATGGCAAAATGTATTGAATCAATCGTGAAAAAAGATGGTATGTAGATAGGTTCTCATGTAGAGTAACATGACCGTCAATGGTACTAAACCCATTCATTGTATTAAAAAAAACAATCGATCAAACATACGGCGAAAATTGTTAAACAGTTTTTAAATGAAAAAATGTTACTGTTTTAATATGGTCGGTATAAAGTCCAAACTTAAATCCTATCGATTGTGAGATGCTGTGGATTAATGTAGATAAGAAAATGAGATTAAAAATAAATAAAAAATATATAAAATAAATTAATAAAGTCTATGCAAAAATGTTGTACAGCAATTATTAAAGCAAATAGCAAGACAAGCATATACTAGCATTACAACAAATACAAATAAAATATACATATAATGTAATTTTCATTCATAAAAATAGTAATACACATAAAATATCATTATATGACGCACTACCGCTCAAAAGTATCCAGACACTTGCTTATTCTTAACAAAATGCAATTTATGATTTTGTTATTTAATTGTTATTGTTACAGCTATGCGAAACAGAATATTATGATAGTTGAAAGTGAATATTGTGAATAAATTACCGAGCAATAAAAATGGTATTAAAGTCTATAATTGTCAAACCTTATGGAACTGTTTTGTTATTTGAAAAGTTCATATTTGGGTTATTTAATTGTTAAGCTATGGGTTAAGTAAATGACGTTCTTCCACCATAGCTAATGTCCTCTTACAAATCGTATATTTCACTTTAGCACACTGTTGGCAAATTTTTATTAACAGAAAATTTCAATTTACAATGTGTCGATTCCTTAAGGAAGTAGTAAATATTACTTTAAATCATTAAATTGTCATTAATTGTATATCACTAGAGTATTATTGTATATCAGTATTGTCACTAGAAATTGATCAAGTTGACTTTATCAATGTGTCCGGATACTCGTGAGCGGTAGTATACAACACTGACGACGTATGGTCAAATATTCGTTGTCAACAATTTTTCAATAAATTCAATCAATCTTTGGCCAGCGTACGTGCAATTCAAATCAAAGGAAGTATCAATTTATTTTGGAAAACTAAAGACAAAAAATTAACTAGAATGATGAGAGACATTTTGTTTTATACAATTTATTACATCCCAAATATATGGACCCTAAATTTAAAATAATGATATATGTAGAAAGATTGGAGAACATCTGAAAACAAATGTTACATGCGTAACAAAATATGAACTACTTATTTTGTTTTATTATTTTATTATTAACATTACTTAACACTAGAACTACCAAAGTGGTTAAAATAACCAACTCACAATTGCTTATAAAAATTTTATAAAATTACTATCATACACTTTTCGGAATTTTCCATGATTTTCTGTAAAAAATATAGATAAAGGTTTGTCTTCCTTACATTTTCTATGTACTTTTTATTTTGATTTCCTTCGTATAAATAAGTATATTATAATTCTCGATAGTTCTAGTGTTAAATAAAAGATATTTCTGGAAACGATAAGAACGATCTAAACGACCCTCTGATTTTGAATGCTTGCTTACATATTAGTTGCATTTCTTCCTTGAAACTGAAAATTCTGTAGCGAAGACGATGTTAACGGTATATCTTCTTTTGTAGGTTTTATACAACCATCATATTTTTCCTATAAAACTGTAGTGCAGGCATGGACACACTTTTGCTATACGCTGACAATTCTTCCCACTGGGCGCATTGTTTCTATGATAGGATTCTCTGTATAGAATCAACGTATGTCCTATGGAAGTAGTAACACCGACTATATGTAGAAATGAAGCACATTCCTAAACTGACCATGCATACCAGTTTTTTTTTTTTTTTTTTTTTTTTTTTTTT
>SMSQ01020263.1:0-16775 GCA_019453375.1 Ctenoplectra terminalis | reverse complement strand
TTTTTTTTTTTTTCACTCTACTAATAATTTTAACGATGTTTAAAATATTGTAAATATTGAATACTTTATTAGAAACAAAAAAAATCTAAATTGGTTAAAATTTAAATTCAGACGATGCTTTAATTTGTTTATTGAAAACAAATTTTAATCATCAGTATGTTTTACGATAAAATACTGTACTATTATTAAAAGTCAATGATAGGGGAGGTCGTATGAAATATTGAAATAAAAGGGAAACGTCGCGAGCAGAAGTTCCTTGTAGCTCGCACTGCGAAGAGATTGATTTCAAAACGGTTGTTGACCTTGGACTTGAACACATTTGTGCATGTCGATGGAATTGATGCCATTGATTTTTTTCTTCTCCGGGACTACTGCCGCTATGAGCCCGCAAACCGAACAAATATAGTTTCGGAGGATATAAATCTCTTTTTCGTGAAAGTATAACTTTACAAACATTACTTTTATTCATACGCTTCATTTAATTTTTACCGCTCCAAATAAAAAAAAAAAAAGTTTACATTTAGTGTAATTAATTTAAAATTGGACAAATTATAAGTAACTACCTTCAGTAGTTATATTAAAGATAAACGTAAGACACGCGAGTAACAATTATTAAAAAAAAGTAACTAATGGAATAAAATCTAAACAAAAGTATTTTAAAAAATAATCACTTATAACTAAGTATTTCAAATAATGCCAATAATAATAAACCAAAAGATAAACTATTTTACTCGAGCAAAAAAGCCAATTTAACCTCTTAACTGAAAAGAACGAGATAACCGATCATCCTGTTATTAACATAATTATATAAAAAATACATTTCACCTTTATCCATTTTGAATTCCGTGTTAACATATTAAAGCATCGATACCTCGAAACCACAAAAATACCTTATAATTAACTCTTGCAGCCATTCGATTACTTTCTACGTCATCGTAATGTAGCTAAAAGAAAATTTTCTGATTTTTAGAAAAATCAGAAAAAATAATATACACCGTTGTATACATGCGAATTATCAAGTTTCATACCGACGATACATCTTTCTTAAAATTACTGGTCGTCTCGGTGAAACGAGAGCGCGATCGAATCGTGACAGAGTTAAACCCAACCAATTCACCCCCGGTAGCCAATTCCACGCACAATATAATTTTCTCAAAATCCACTTGCTCCTTATTCCGAAATGCTTCTTTTTCGAATGCGTTTCTTTTCCTCGCCGTCGATAAATTTTGCAGCGGAACGCGCGACGCGGGGAAAACCGGGAGAAGTAAAATTCGCATCCGTTGGGTTATATCGACGAGACCAGCGTCGCAGCATCCTCTTGGCATAAATGTAATCCATAAAAAAGGATGCTCGAAGGGAGCGGCTAGTAAGTAAGGAAATAGATCAAAAGTAGGCCACGCGTGGTCGCGCGAATTTACTGCATATTGGCTCGGTACTCTCTTCCCGCGTTGCGTTCGCGTTCGATTTCGAGACCCCTGACCGATTTGCTTAGCGGTGCTCGTTCTTCAAGGTGGAAACTCAAAGGCCGGGTAGTTAGTCGTTGGTCAACCCTGGTAATTGCGCGTAACCATGGAAATGCCTGTTTGTTTGGGGCTCTTTTGGTCATAGAGGCGAGGGCGCGCGCAGGGTGAAAGGGTACGCTTTTCGAGGCCACTGAATGCAAAGAAGGGTTGCAGAGGGTCGGCCGGAAGTCAAGGACGCATTCACTGACTTCGAGAAACTCGGCCAGTGTTCTGGTTTCGTTTTTTTTTCTTTTTTTTTTTTTTTTCTCGCAGGTTGAAGTTGCGTTGCGAGAGAGAAAGGGACGTGGGGATGACGAATGTGTGTCGAGGATGTTTCGAACTTGTTTGGTAGATTTTTAAGCCTTAATTTGTAATTCTTAGGACGTAACTTGGAATTTGGAAAATCTACGGATAGATTTTGTACGTTTTAATGTTGTAGAAATGTTATGTTAATGTGGATTTATAAACATTTTCTTTGGGATGTAAGCGAGTAAGCTTCTTGCTGCAGCAGAAATATTTAAATGTATTTTTAACGTACGTGTATCGAGGTAAAAGGTTTTTTATTAAATAATTCAACGTACTCGAAAAGTTCTCTTTCCGTTTGATCGTTTATTTTGGTTTACTCGTTCGCTTACTTTTTAATATTTAAATAAAATCGACTACGTTTACTGTTTAAACATCGATTATTAAAAAATTAATTAATCGCTTGAATTTCGTGGCTCGTCTACTGTAATGATTAGAATGAATGCTGTGGGAGTGTGTGTCGTTATTTTCGAGAAACGAGGAACAATTTGTATTTCGCCGTTTCGTATATTGATATCTAGGTTCTTTGTGTTCCGATCCCTCGGTAGCGGAACATTGGGATACCGGGCAATACATCAATCTTTATCGAGTATTTTCGACCATGGCACACTATTAAATCACGATCCTTTACCGCTTAAATACGTGTTACAGGACGCACATGCATAAACATATCTCTCTATACGATCACATTCCTCATTCCGGGTTCGCATTAGAATACCTGTAACCCTTTAACCTCTTCAGAAACAGTTTCCTTCAAGCTAGAAGAAACTGATCTAATCCTATGCACACGAAGAAATAACATCTAACATAACGTCAAAAAAGTAAAAAAGATACACGCCACTTACAATTTCTCCACATAAATTCCATCAATATTAAAGTTCAATTATTAAAATCCTCTCTGATATTAATTCGTTCACGGTTCTAGTATTAAATTGTCAAGTGTGTCGATATCCCAGCCAATTGATACAAAAATTAATAAATCACGATCAATTCATAATACAAATAGCACAAAAAACAATCTACTAATACCTCTCCAAAGAATTACAAAAACACCGGAAGGTGGTATCAAAATCGAACTACGAAATTCTCCACCCTAAGCATCAAAATTTCCATCAACAGCGTTCCTTAAACTTTTAAACTTAGCAGAGAGCACGACCGTATCCAAGCCGAGAGCAACGAAAAGAAAAAAAAAGAAAAAAGGATGTTCGTGCTCGCAGCGAGCGCGAACGCTAATTTCGTATTCGTCCTAGAACCCTGCGGAGGAATAAGGAAGCGGAGCGTGTCGTTGACGGAACAGAGAGGGACGAAGAAGGACCATTGGAAGGGTGAAAAAAAAGGGTCGAAAACGTGTAGCAAGGGCAAGCGAGTGCGACAGTTCGACAGAGAAGGAGGTGTATAGCGCGAAAAGGTTAGGAAAAAAAAAAGGACGGTGCAGAGAGGGGTAAACCGAGGCATCCCCTCCCGGTGGGCCATCCGCCCCTGAAAAAAGAGTTAATATTGATCCGTTTTTTTATTTGAGTCACCCCCAGGTTTTTCACCCTCGCTATTTTTTCTTCCCTCGGCTGCAGGGATCGCCAAGCGCGGCCCGCTGGAACGACAGAGACGGAATTAGTGTTTCTATAGCAACTCTCTACCCCGTCCGTTCGTTTCTACGTCCGTCCGTCAGTCCGTTGGTCCGTTCGTCCGTGGAACGTCCGCTGCTCCGAATTATCCCTCCCTGATTCGGAGACATCCTAGCCTTTCGCCGCGCTGCTGCACAGTAAGGACGCCGAAGGGGAGATTAACTGCGAAGAAATCGCGATATACAACGCTCGGAAGGATCGTACAGGCTCGCGTGATGCCCTGCGTCCTTCTTCCAGGACGGTGGTTCTTGATAATGCTGCGTGGTCGCGTCATCGATCGAATCGAACAATTTTCTTGAGAATGCTCGGCCGATGGGTTTGAGAATGGGGTTGGTTGGGGTGGTTCTAGGTGTCGTTATGGAAATTGTAATTTTTGTTGATTGGGTCTTATGGTAATGCTCCGTGGTCCTGTAATTGATCGAATTCGTAGATTTTCTTGAGAACGCTTGAACTTTGGGTTTAGGAATTGGGGTGGGTTGGGGTGGTTTTAGGTGTCGTTATGGAAACTGTAATTTTTGTTGATTGGATGTTATAATAATGCTCCGTGGTACTAAGATCGATCGAGTTGATAGACTTTTTTGGGAGTACTTGGTCGATGGATTTAGGAACGGGGTGGGGTGGTTTTAGGCGTCGTTACGGAAATTGTAATTTTTGTTGATTGGGTCTTATAATGATGCTCGGTGGCCCTGTAATTGATCGAATTAATAGAGTTTCTTGGGAGTACTTGGTCGATGGGTTTAGGAATAGGGGTGGATTGTGTTGATTTTAGGTGTTGTTATGAAAATTGTAATGTTTGTTGATCAAGTGTTATAATAGTACTCCCTGGTTCTGTGATCGATCAAATTGAAAGATGTTCTTGGAAGTACTCGGTCGATGGGCTTAGGAATGGGGGTGGATTGGAACGGTTTTTTGTGGTTTAAGGTGTCGTTTTGTAAATTCTAGCTTCGATTATTCGGGTGTCATTCGAACATGTGGAACGTTCGAGTTCCTTTTATTATAAATTACATTCACAATAAAACTCGATAAAAATTTCACAAATTCTGAAACCCTATAAAAGTAGAATCTCGAACGTTTATCAACTCAAAAGGGGTAATTCGAGGTAAACGATCGGCACTCGATCGAAACTCAAACGAACGCAGAATCGATGCGATAAAGAAGCGAGAGATAACGATAAATTACACCGTTCTGTGATCTTGGCACGCAATAGGGATCATTTATAGGAACTGATAGACACGTAAAGTCTTACGCTCGATCCGGTGTACGCAGTTTTCTTCCCGCTCGAATGTAGCCTCGCGATTCGGTAGAGTTAAATTCACCCTAAATCAGGAAATATGAAGCTCCTCCGATCGTGCTTTTCGTATATATCCTCGCGGGAGGGTTGGTTCCGTGGAATATCCTTCAGACTGGTAAGTCGATGCATATTTCAGAGACTCAGCCACTCTTTGTTCCGGAATATGCTCTGGGCGAACGTTCCTCTTCTCCTCTCTCGTTCTTTTGCATTCCCTTTGACCAGTTCCCTCCAGCCTAATAACACCCTTTTACCACTCCCCCTCTCACTCTTTTTCTCTCTCTTTGGTACCCTGGAATCTGTTTAATGCTCACGATATCGGCTCCTCTGTGATGAAAGCGGCCCCGGAGTTTTTCAGTCTCGCGCAGCCCACAAAATGTAATTCACAAAGGAGGAGATAACCTTTTAAGTATCGCGCCGAACTCGATGGTCTCTCAGTGTGACGTCTCTGTTTGCATTTCCTTCGTAGCGGTAAAATGTACTCGAAGCTGTTTGTGCTGTTAATTGTGAAACAAAGAGAAAAAAGGTAACCAGGTCTTGTCGGTTTGTTTGGGAAAAATAGGGGGTTGTAAGGTGCGGCGAGGTATCGATTGATGGGAGTACAGAGGAGAGAAAATGGTCTCGTTGAACAAGGTTTTAGATGATCGATCGGTGAGAATTAGAATAAGAAAGGAATACGGAGATGTAATTACGATGAAAATTAAAATTATAGCGTAAGATTATTTTTAGATGCCAAGTTCTACACTCTTAAGATTTGCATTTTATATTAAAAATAGAAATATTTTAGTACTTACTTTTTTTCCGTGTTAACATTGTTACAAAATATTTCTTTCCAACGTGTGTTAAAAATACTTTCATCTTTCAATACGTTTACAATAATTTCAAACAATTTCTACCTATTATTCTAATTCCAGTATCAAAGTACTTAATTTACTATACCTCTAAATACAAAATTTCTAAATAAATCTTTTCAAGTATCACATCTGTACATAAATAAATATCATATAGGACAAACAAGATTAATTCTTAATTATTAACTTTACTAATTCCTAACGCCAACTGTGACAAAAAAAGAAAAGAAAATGGTTGGAAAAACCATGATTATTTCCTTTTTTACAGTAAAATGACAAAAACGGTTCTGTCTTGTCAATGACATCAAATTCACTTTCACCGTATCCAATCTTGCTCCCTCAATTTTTCCATAAACACCTTACAAGTTTTCCACGCAAAAGATCAAGCAGAAACATTACAGCTGAATTAAATTCCACGCGGAGAGGTCGTTGCGGACTCGGGTCAGCATTTCCATCTCGTGGAATTCGGTTAGTGTAACGCGATAAAGTAGCGCGTAGGTCCATTCGGTCCGATTCTTATGGGGCTCCTTGCACGGAGTCTGCAAGAGGAACAGGCGAGCGTACGGCGTTGCAGACTGCAGGGGTTACTTTCACGGGGGTGGATCTCGAGGGGTTTGACAACCCTTGGCACGATGGTGTCACCTAAGCGGCGAACCCCTTGGATCGTTTCATGTTCGAATCCTCCTTTTTACGAGGGCCGAGCTTACTTTTACGTGGAACTTTGTGGAAGCTCCTAGCATTTCCCACAGCTACGTGATTGCGTGGCCAAACTGCGTTGTAACGCGTCGGGATGTCTTTAAAATACACGTTTTTACGATGTCTCTTGCGGCTCTCCGCCTTATCGAGCCTCCTTTCGCCGATTCGCACGGAGAACTCGATCGGAGAGCAATCGAAACTGTGACAGAGGGACAGGGAGACGATGAACAGGGCTTCGGCCAGAAGATGGATGTACGGAACGCGAAACTTGTCTTAAGCGACAAGAATTATCGTCATTACTTGTTTCTTTTGCGTCTTTATTACGTGTGTAGAACAAAAGAAGAGTATCTACGGTAAAACGGTATAGGTTATCGATAGTAGGACTATCAAAGTGGTTAAAATGAATAGAAAAGTCTCAAAGAAATTTTATAAATTCATTGAAAAAAATTTTCTGTAAATTTCTATTAAAAATATAGTGTTGTGTATTTTTTTCTGATTTCTTTCTTACGATAAGCGTACTTTAATCAGAAATTGTTCTAGTGTTAACATCTACGCTGATGATACAAAGCATAATACTTAATTCTTTTAATACGCGATCTTCAAAAATTATTTTTTCTTAATACAGCTCATCTTTCCTATTATAGGTACTGTTCGAAGAAAAAGAAAGAAAAGAACAATTAAAAATACGTCTGCGATATAAGAAAAAGGAAAAGTTTTTAATTATCTATGAAATAGAATTACACGAATTGATCATTGATTTTCTATCGCGTCTGATAGTTTTTATTGATCCTTCGTTAATTGATAAGCGAACGTAGTTGATCCGAAGGGCATTCGTTATACATTTTCAACGTAAATCGAGTTAGTGCTTATCGCCGATGCTATTTTCGAGAATAACCGAAACGATTCCGCCTAGAATGTGGCACCTGTCACTTATTGTTAGAAAGGTGGATTCTCTTTGGGCATTAGCGGACTAAGATGACAGGCGATAAATGCGCACACATGTACACACACACATAGTGACAAAGATAGGAAAGCAGGTGAAAACCATTGGTGGACAGCGGTAACCAAGCGTTTCTCCGATTTTATCAGATGAATTTTTCATATTAGTGGAAACCACATTTTTCTTTCATCTCGTGAAGCAACAGCAACGTTTCGAACCCAGTTTTCTGAGAACGTTTGCGACATTTGAGCGATGTTCTAGATTTTACTTATCGATCTTGGATGCTTCGAAGCGACTTTCTTCGTGTTTATAAAATTTCGTTTTCGCCACTCGTCATTGCAATGGGGTTAAATAAATTAAACAAATCAGTTAAACATAAAAAGATATTTTTTTCCTTCAATGGATTCGTTGTAACTCGACTGGTATTTAAAAAATAATTTAACAACTTCGAAAAAGAAAAAAAGACTCACTTTAGATAAAACAGAAGATTATTCTAAATTAATTAAAATGCTGACGAATCAATCGTTAAATTAAATACTCTTTAAAAATTAATAGAAGAATTAAAATACTAAAAATTCTAAAAATAATAGCTATCCTTAAATTAATTTATAACTTTACTTACTTGTATATATAAATTTATTCATCTACAAAACAACAAAAAGTTTTATTGTAGATGATCAAATAATAAGACTTTCGCTCAGTACCGCATTAAATACGAATCAACTAAACAACTATCATATGTATACCTAAAATGTATAAAAATTGGTTCGTGACGCGAGGTCTGTCCGAAGGTCGCGCAACTTGTGTCTAGCGATTTTGACTGGTGGCAAAAGGATTCGCCATATGGTCTTCTACTTATCGTTAGATGTGCCACGAGAGCCGAGGAGCATTCGACTGCCGAGAGGCAACGGTGCTTCGAGGAACGAGGCCCATTTATTTGGCGTGTGCTGTATAATTAGGACTCGAGAGCGGGCCTCACCGGAGCAGCTCATTGTCCTTTTTTTCTCCTGCTAGCTGGAAAACGAGTTTCGAAAATATATTGCTGGCTCCCCGTGCGGTCGTTCGAATTCGGATCCGCTCGATTCTCTGTCGTCCACTCGAAACGCGCTTCCGGAAGTACCTGGTCATCCAGTAAATGAAACCATTTGGGGAAAAGTATACCATTCTTTTCCTTTCTCTCTTTTTTTTTTTTATCGAAGGAACAGAGAACCCACGATGACCACTCGGACCAATAAACATCCGAAACTTCACCAATTTTATTCTTCAACCATTTATTTTCTCTCTGTAGGATCGTTTGTATGGAAATCGGACCTAATGTCCAGAGATGGAAGTCACGCCCGAAGAAGATCGCTGTTTCGTGCGACGTTCGAAATAGGCTCGTCGATGGTTTTTTTCATTGTTCCGGCGCCATATGTCGGGAATAAAGCCGACTTCCGTAAAACGGGATGTCATTTAAATTTAGGCTGTTTACGGAATTTAAGAGGCGAACCGAAACATAGGGTGGAGATGGTTAACGCCGCTGCGACTAATATATTCCAATTTTACGTTCATTTTAAGCTTCTAGGAATCGTCGGGATTATGTATTTTTAGTTGCTTACACGAAAGTGTCGTTTCGACTTTTAGATTGATCGCCAGGACGATGATGCACGAGTAAACGAGAAACGTTTTTTCGATTTTTGTTCGGAATACTAGGTTTTATTTATACGTCAGCTTGGTTTGGTTTATAATCATCGTATAACTATCATGAAAGATGATAAATTTGTCTTCTAGCATTGATTCAATTTTTATAGCCACTGTCACAAAATGTTGTTCTAATTCCTTCATAGAATTGTTATTAAAGCTGACAGAAAAAAAATTGACTGTATTTTTAAAGTATAAATGTATCTACATAAAAATGAATATTGACAAACCAAGTTTATTAATTTTCCGTTATCCATCAAGCGGAAATAACCATCTCGTTGTCACCGTACCAGCAGCACACAATCAACACACGATCGTCGCTTGATCGGGTAAATATTCGTACCAAAAATCTCGCTGTTATCGAGGCGATGTTGCGCTGTTACGGATATAACAACTATATTTATAATTTATATTTAAACTACATATGAACCGTTTAATGCAAAAGTGGTGCAAGTCAATTTTTCGCCTATTTGGCTCGATACAACTATATACAATAAAATGACTAGACTAAACTGACTAGAAAAAAGAAACCTAAATAATTTCACATTTGACAATTAAGATTAGTAACTAAATTAGATACAAGTAGTAAGTAAGAGAAAAACGCAATTTAAAATATACCGAAGCTAGATATAAGAATACAATCATCTCCTTGTAACAAGTTAAAGGTCTGAACTACAATAAATTAATAATAATAATAATAATAATAATAATAATAAGTATATTTCATGATCTCCAGAATCATTCCATTTTATATTCAACTTTATATTTTTATAATTCACAGAATTGCACATCGACGAGTTTAATCCAATATGGACGATATAATAGTAGGAACACGTCGATATCGGTTTGATTTATGTGTTCCACTGTTAAGTGGGCGACCGCCTTAATTCTGGAAGAAAATCTGTACCGCTTTTCCACCTTCCGAATAGTCGGAGCCTGCGAGCGAAAGTACTTCTATGCCTGGATTTCACGTAATTTTGGGTTTCTCCCGTAAATGGTATCGCATTTCTTAGGGCGCTGCATCGGATTGGTGCATTGTCAACGGTGGGCCACCTAAGGGCCAAGGGTGCCACAGTCCAGGATCCCTTTCATCCCTCTTTCTTCGTGGCAGCACGCGCGCTTTGCCGCTATAAAGGAGCGTTTTTTTACCAGAAAGACAAAAAAACAAGGAGGCACCGTCGGTGGAAGCGGAAGAGGGGTAGTAGCGGCTCCTGCCTCTTATCCTCGTCGGTTTTAGAGGGACGCGTGGCGTGCACACGACGTCATTATTTCACGTCTTTCTCTCTTTCTGTTCTTGCCAGTCGCGGGCCGATGGAAAATTTATGGTGAACTAGTTGCGCCGTGTTTCCCAAAAAATTTCCTCGTCGAGCTGTTTCCATTAACGCCCCCACTCGACGATCGTTCTTGATCGTTGCCGGAGGACCTCCATTAAGGGTGTTTCGACATCAATGGTGGAAAGCTACTTAATTACCCTTTTACTCTTAACTGATAATTTTAACTCATTTTGGATACAGATAACGTGCAAAAGTGTTTGGTTAGATAGGTTTTTATCGAATCAAAATAAGAATTTAATAAAAAATAATTAAAAAAAAAGATTTTTAAGTTCATACACAAATTTTTTATTTTATATGTGCAAATTAAAGGATGATTAATTACGAATTTATAATAGAAAGTTTGCTTTTTAAATTTTGACTATTATTATTTCACCATCAAATAGAAAACCGATTTGTCTCGATGTAGACTACAGTAAATGAATAATCAAAAGTATCCTTCATTTGTTTCGTTGGAGATTATCCTGTAGCTTAAAACGCACGTAAGACGACTGTAATAAAAATGTACAGCGTGTTTTACACCTTCGTTGAAGCAATGTTCTGTCGAAAAGTGCTTCCACTGTACGGGCGTAATGGAACGTTAGTAGCGTGTACTACTGTACTCTTGAAAAGTCATTTTACGAGTAGGGTTGTTAAGGCAGTTTAATACAGAAAGTATTTGATTGTTCTGTTGAGGTTTATCCAAGCGTAGTGTCTGTGAACAAATTTTACCATCTTGAATAACAAAACAATTAAAAACCTGACAGTAGTGTTAAAATGTTTCTAACTTATTATTCAAAATAAAATCATTTTTTCATACAGTAGAACTTCGATAGTCGATCTCGATAATTTTAATTATGGATAAACAAAGTGGAACGCGATAGTCGAAGATGTATCGTGGATTTTAGCTTGATTATTTTTATCATATAATAATATTTTAACTATGTATAAGTGGTACGTGTATATGTTATAAGCGAGAGGTCTGAAATGGTCGATTGGTTACCTCATTAATTGCACGAGCTTCGATATTTGCATGCATTCTCAGCCCCATTTTCGTGCAACTATCGAGGATCTATTGTACATTCATATATTCAATAACTTCGGATTAATTTAAGAAATAATTGATCTTCTAAGCTGTATATATTTTGTATTTTGTTTAATTGTTTAATAAAAGTCAATGGAGCACTTAATCTTTCTCTTTGACTCCGAGATACATTTGCTATTGTTGCGTTCAGTTGTTACGGTTCAGCTTGCGTATGTTTACCTATTTTGTACCGGTACTTCAGGTAGCAACATAGCGGTCCAGAGACCTTCAAGTTTTCCGGAGTCTGACCTCGAAAACAGTTCTTCTCCCGATGCGAAAGGAATACTCGGCGTGTACCTTGGAATTTCTTCGTGCGTCCAGGCTGTTTTTCACAAAAGCTTTGTAGCATCAACAGTGAACAGTATTTACCCGTTTCCAGAGTTAAATAACCAGTTGCTTCGAAAAGGAATAAGAGACGCAGTGCAAATATTAGTATGGAAATTTAAATCAATGGTATCGTTTCTTTTCATCCAACATTTTTACGTAACAGTTGCTAAAAAAAAAAAGAGAATAACACATGTTTTTTTCGCATTCGGTACGGTTTTAAGCAACATTCGTTAACTATGTATGTTTTCATACGCGATTACTTTTTAAAACCTTTATCGGACGTATGTCACCTCTGACGTGACACTGCAATTTTCCTGCATCTGTCGGATGACACATTTAACATGCAACACGTTCTGTATTATTTTAATTATTTCGCGCGTGCGTTAATATTTTACTCGCCAAAAAATGAACAAAGAAACCTACATCGATTTAAAAAAACATTTTTCACACAGCACCGAATGAAACTCCGACCTGGGGGCAACTTCTGTACAAAATATTAACGTCCGAGAAGACTTGGAAAGGAATAGTGAACAAGAAACAATGAACAAGAGATGAACAGGATAGCCAACCAATATGATACACTTTGCTGCTCCAGTAACCTACCCCGATCAATTAATTTTATCCAAACCGAAACAATTAGCATACATCACTGACTACAATCTGTTCAATACATTGTCAACTACGTTGGAACGTATTCATAGGTTATTCATAGCTTATTCATAGGTTATTCATAGCTTGGAACAAACGTAGTATATTCATAGCTTCGAACAAATAATACTCTTTACACAATGGCCTCCGCAAACCGCAGTAATTAATATCCAATTTTACCTCTCAACTGCGATACATTAAAATACCATTTACCTTCACCTCGAGGCAACTGCCTAATCGGTAAAATACAGCTACCGAACTTAAAAGTGTGCCGACTCATCGGATCGATTGTTAAGAAGCAACAGAAAAGAATCGAAACGTCCAGACAGACAAACATTCGAAAAGAAAATTCCGTGCTCATGGATTTCACCGATCAGTCGAGTTCTCCGATCCGCTGCATCTGCCACGTGCCCCCACATTACGGCATAATGTGTCACTGTGCCACGGGTCGGTTCTCCCTTCCTCTCTCGAACGATTTAACAGCGCCGGCAGCCACTCTTGTCTCTCACGCACACCGAAACGTCCATGGTCGTGTGTGGAATCCTAGATTTTGGAAACTCGTCGGATTGAATGGCGCAGCTGAATGCAACTCGTGCAACGTTCCATCCGTAAAAGGAGCGAAAGAGACGCGCGACAGCAGCGGCTGAGTAGAGGGAGGGTTGTGTGTGGGGCAGTTTTTCAGCAACCACCCCTTTTCACCTCCCTTCCTCTCGTCGCTGCGTTTCGACTCTCTTTCTCTCTTTTTTTTCCCCTCCTTTTTTTTTTTTTTTTCTTTTTTTTTCTCGTTTTCCTGCAATATTGGGCGTCGCTGATGCAAGATGCAACCTCGGATGAGTTGTGAAAATATTGACGCTTTGTGGGCCGCGACAGTTTATTCGGGTCCTCGTCTCGCGGTCCTTCAGGGGATAATAGACTATGGATTTTATTGACGCGACCGGGGAAAATATCGATAGATCGATGGTTTCTCTGGAATCCATTAACTTTGGTCGGGCATGGTTTTGATGTATGGTATATTTGCTTCGTTGGTTGATTTTGCATCGATTGTACATAGTACACAGGAATGTTTGCAGGGAAATTTCGACGAATGAAACGCATCGATGTATCGATCGTTTGGTAGGGTGAATAATCGGGTTTCGAATTTTAACCCTTTGAGCGAGGAATATTGTGGAATTAAATTAGCTACGGTAACTATTGGTGTGAACGTAACAGTTATTTCTGCATCGAATACAATCGCGATACTTATTTTTGTATCTAGTACTGTACGAAATATTAATTAATCAAATCGTGATAATTATTTTCGGGGACTTAATATTTACTTTTCTGTTGCGTGCTACGTCAAATAATTAATTAACACGTTCGCTATGACGCCGCGAGGAAGAAATTCCAACCACGGTCCATGACTTATTTTTTGAATTTCTGCAAACCGCCCTACAAACATTTTATTCACATAACATCTATTAAAAAAGCATACAAATTCTTCTTATATAATTTTCAATATATCATACATGTATGACGCTTGTAGCGAACGTGTTAATCCAGTTGTGACGAATACTGAAAATAATCCATATTCTACACCCTGCGAGATACCAATACCACTATCTTATTTTTTATTATCAAAAAATTAAGATAACCAAAATATTTTTCTTCGTTTTGTACACGTCTGAAATCCATAGTCCACGTTGGTGACAATTTTTGTAACATACGCCGTACATATATCGCTCAAAGAGCAAAGGATTTCGAAGGGGCCATCTTGATAACGAGGATGGGTGGTGTGACAGTAAAAAAAGCACGAGAACGATTAAACAGTGAGTTTTTAATAATAAAAATATTTTGACAGACCAGTCAACTCGATGGGAACATTCATTATAATGAGTCGTGGTGGTACGTAGTATGGTCGCGAGAAATGCGGTAGAGATTGACGGTGAGAGTACAGGGTGTGGTTAGAGGGATCGTAAAATCACAAGTAACACCGTATGATACAAAGGATCTTTCTTCTTCTTTCGTTTCTTATTCAAGGTAGGAATTCGACATTGGCAGCGACAGCGCAGAATGATCATGATGATGACGATAATAATAATAATATAATAATAATAATAATAATAATGATAATAATAATAATAACTACAGGTAGAGTACTATGATTAATTAAATTACTTAAAAAACGGTCTATATTCGTATTTGTACGCGCAATATCTCTTTTTTTTTTTTCTTTATAATACCCCATTTCATTTTCTTCTCTTTCTTTTATTTTTACTTCTTCTTTTTTTTCCCTCTTTAGTTTTTTTTTCTCTCTTTTCCTTTTCCTTATCTATTTAGGAATACTATTTAAAATCAGTCTTGTGGTTGAGATATATTAGGTGTCTGGTGAGGTAGTGTTAGTTTCGTAGTATACATCGAGTGCCACTTGATACGTCGCGCGTATTTCGAAAAATCACAAAATCTCTGTCCATTATTATACGAGAGTCACCGACGAGAACAAACTATGTCCTAGTGATTTCTGTCCGTATATGATTCGCCATCCTGGATACCGATACGTGTCAACGATATCAAACGATCGACATTTCGAACGCATCGTGCCCCTAATTTCAAGTGGCCTTCATACCTTTAATTACAGTAGCGAGAATATCGTCCATCCGTAATACCGCGGAACAGTGTTTAATCAACGTTTAGTAGTAGTTTATAGGCATAAAATTTGAATTTGTACCGTGTGTGTGGTCGCGTTCGTGAGTTTATTCGAACACATGCGACATCATGGTTGTTCCGATACCATGGGCCAGTGCTGTCCACGCGTGAGATCGTTTACACGATTTTATTCTCCACGCGTTGTCGTCGTAAGAAAAATTGCATGGAAAAATATTTAAAAAAAGAACTGATTTAATCTTTTCGGTACGATCGTTGATCTTAATCGACAACCATCGAGCGCTGACTTGCTATCGCGCATAGACGTAAGACGAAGTGTAATAAATACGATTGCCTATTAATTTTAGTCGATTCATTTTTTACGATCGACTCAATCCGCGAAAGAATTAAACGACATTTCTTGAACTATTGATTCGAATCGAAACAAGTTTAACATTTTATCTACCGCTCACGATTGAGGTTGCCACTGATTGAACAACCGGCTCAGGTGACCGTGGATTCGTCGCTAATACTTGCTCGATCAGAATTAAAAAGATTTTTTTAATTTGTAAAGATACGAAGAGCCTATTGTACAGTTACTAACAAGTAAGCGTAAAATATGATTAAGAATTAAACGAAATAAAAAAGAAATAAAAATGAAATAAAAACGAAACTGGCAAATAAGCGTTGGCAATCGAAAAAGTGATTAATGAATTACTAATTAATAGGCTTCCAGTAGATAAAGTGTTCAAACTTTGAGTAGAATTGACTAAAATTGCGACAAAGCGAATTTAACCCTGCTACGGTTCACAGATTCTTTTCGATTCAAGCGCGTTTTTAATTCGCTAAAAGAAATTCATAATTTTAATAAAAGTGTGTCAACATAAAATCGAGACGAGGAAATTCGCATATTGACAATAGGTTTCTTCGTATGTTTCTACAAATTAGAAAATTTTTTAACGAACGGAAAACTCGATTGGGTCAAGAATGACCCAAAGGCCGCGGCGGGGTTAAACGAGAGCAACGAAACAAGTCGCGCACAGAATCTACTTTTACTCTTACTCGCTAGTAAGACTTGAAAACAGCACTGCCATAGACGGAGAACACTTTTGTAATGATCACCATGTGAACACGCGTTCGAATTCGTACGAACGATCGACCTGTTCGTGCATACGATTAGCGTCTGCGTTGACTGTACAAAATTATAACTATATACGTATAGTTCTAGTTACATAGATACAGAGAAGTATACACCATAGGTACATAATTGTTAATCGAGTATTCGAACGATCGAGAGTGCAACAGACACGGACTCGAATACGCTTTTTCTATTTTTTTTTTTTATTTTTTTTATTTTTTTTTTCTTAAATCAAAGTATAAGAAGAATAGAATTTCTTCGATCGTTACATCGGAACGATGTAATCACGAGAAATTATGATACCGATTTATAATAGCGAATTCGAGTCGCATTTCCGTACAACGTGATCTCGATCTTTCTTTACGGTACGTATCGTATTCGATATAATGATATAATTTGACACAAACATATAGTACTTATATGTATACGTTATGTTCTTTTCGCTTGCACATTAAGATTAAAAGGACAACAATAATGATTATTACGACAGTATGTAGGACAAGCAATAATTCTATTTAAATACAAATAGGTACTCGACACGAGACTTCCATTTTATTCTTAGTTTTTTTTTTCTTTTCTTTTCTTTTTTTTTTCTTCTTCTTCTTCAATCCTATCTCCAGCTATTATTCGGTGATTCTGGTCTGCTTACAAAGAAACATAGAAAACAATCGGCCCGTATCAACGGAGCCGTCAGGAACGTAATTTCACCAGTATCATTCGGAACTAACAACCATTAATTAGGAATCGATCTCTTTCAAGGTACCATG
>SMSQ01020262.1:0-17932 GCA_019453375.1 Ctenoplectra terminalis | reverse complement strand
TTTTTTTTTTTTTTTTTTTTTTTTTTTTTTTTTTTTTTTTGGTCGGGGATAAATGAAATCTGTTAACATGGGTAGATTTTGTTCGTATTTGTGGAAAAGCGTTGGTTGGAATTAACGTACCGCTGCTTCTTTTCAGAATGGATAGATTCGAGTATTTTTTGCGAGTAATAAACGTTGTCTGGTTTCTTCGTTAGAATTGGTTAAGATTAATTTACGTAGTACTATGTACATCCTTTGTTAACCCTTTGCCTTACAATCGCGAGTCGCACTCGTGGTTCAAATATAATAAAGACACGCTATATTTTCGAGGAAGTTTAATTTTAACTTCAACTGTAATTTTAATTGACAAGAATTAAAATTAGCAAACGCAAGATACGTATAACATTTCGGTACTTTGCATTTGACACTGCATTAAAAAAGCAAGGAATAGCTATTTTTTTTATCAAGCTTTTGAAACCTCAGCTGTATCTGTAGTACAAACGTTAGACATAAATCTGAGAGAACATTTTAAAAATGTGATAAAAGAGCTTAACATGTATGGATACTGATAAAAAAAAAAAAAAAAATGCTAAGATAAAGCACGGTATAATTTCCGCCTTGTATTAAAGTTTCTGTGAAACTACCCCTATCTAATTATACACCCATAATTGACACTCTCGTTAGAAAAATAAAAGAAAGCTCGGTTTCCTCGCTTCGAAATGAGATTCAACAAATTTTGGTAGCCATCGCCAGAAAAGGAGGGTCAGAGAAAAATAAATCGATGCGTTTCACGAGAAAAAAGGGGTAGTTTGGTTCGCGGAAGAGGTTCAGATAAAAACGGTCGTAACTCAAGCGCAGCCAGTATTTTCGGTGGGAAAACATCCCTCTTGGACGGTTATTTCGATTCTGTGGGGTATAATATGTAAAGAGATTCGCTGGTATCCAACGCGATTTCCTTCTAAAGTGCTGCGTCGATTTAGGAACCGCGAAAACCCAATTCCACCCCCCTGTTCCCACCCGTGCTTTTCCCCCTATCGAAAACGAGTAAATTATGTACGAATTATACCCGTCTCGCTGACTTTATGTACGAGCCGCACGTACGTTATTTATTGCGACTCTTATCCATAATTATGGCCGTGGGAGCGCAAGTGGCGCACGGCTCGTCCACCATTGGATCCTATGGAAAAGTATCGTAACCGTATTGGATTTACACCTTTTCAAGAGAAGGGGAATGCAAGAAAATTTGTTTCGTGAGATTGGAATTTTAACGACGTAGATAATTATAGGAAAGTGATTTAATAATTATTTCGCTGCTTGGCAACTTAAAAAAAAGAAAAATGTAAATTCTATAAGGAGAGAGGCTTTTCAAAATTTACATTTTTGAAAATACTGAATTAACGATTAATCGTCGTTATTAATGATTATTGATTAACTGTTGCGATCTTTGATAAAATTGACAAACAATTTGAATTTGAATCTTTTTGTTGAGCTGTGCCACCGTCGATGCTAAATATATATATATATATATATATATATATTTAATATTAAACAATTAATATTATAATGTATACTTTGCGTACATATTATAATATTAATTGTTTTAAAGTACATATAATATTACGTTTGTAAGCGACGATGATATATCACAGCGATTTGTGGATTAGAATTGGTATGAACCGAACGATAAGTTCTTAGATAAAACATTCGCGTTTCATGCGTTTAAAAAAATATTATTCCCTCGAAGAAGTTGTTACTCTTACACGAAAGCCGCAGAAAATTTACATTATTCTGATCTATTTTACGACTACGAGGATTAAAAGAATTTTTGAAGTCGAAACCCAAGGGAACTACCGTATTCCTGGTTTCTACGCCTTCGTTCGAGCGTTCGCGAACTTATAAAGAAATCCAGTCGATCGAGCACGATCGAGACTTCTTGTCTCGCGAAACGATCGTGTTAGGTACGGTCGCTGCAATTGCACGCCTCTGCTCTCGACGGTGATACCGATAAATAAGACGATATTATGACCAGCGGCGACTGGTTCGCAATGCTTTCACCGGTATCTAGCTCAAAGTACTTAAGAGGCACGCTGCAGCCGCGTTATTATCCGGGTGCCGCGTACACGTCCTCCCCGGCACGTCGTCGATATTTCACACGCCCCACGGCCATCTACTTCTCTAATCAACCCCTTTGCGTCGATCGGCATCCTCTTCGCGACTGCTTAATTACAACTGGGTGCAGCGGACGTGTATATTTAATTTTTCTTAAACGATAACGCGGTACTACGTTTTCTTGGTTTATGGAAGTATTTAACCCTTTATCGTTCACGCCCGTGACGTACACGGGTCCGGCGAAACGTCTAATTTATACGAGCCCGTGACTGTCACGGGCACAGCCGATACACGCGTCGTTGTAAATACAAGAGACACGTTACGACGTCCATAGAATGTAAATTTATGCGAAATAAAATTTTCACATTTTTTAGCGATGAATTTTAAAAGTTATAGCGTCAAGAAGTTGAGATAGAATATATTTTTTTTTTTCACGTGTAAAATGTTAATACTGGAACTTATCGAGGTGGAATATTAATAATATTAATAAAAGTAGAAATTCATTATGGTGCTTGGAAATTTTCTGCCATTTTCTATTTGTTTCTCTTGCACTATATATATCTATTTTTATATACCTTTCACTTTTATTTCTTCGATACAAAAAGGTGTACTTTTAAGGTTAACCCTTTCGCTACGGTGCTCCCAGAATTTAAAAAGGTCTTGGTATACCAATCGATACAGTTTTTGTTGATTTAATAAAAATATACATAGCAAAATTTAAGTGTATTGTTTAATGAACGATGGTAGATCATATGCAAATTAAAATATAAATAACTCTATGGTACAGAAAACGTCTATGCACGCTTTTATCGAATGATTGCTTTACTTTTTAAAGGCGTATATACACGCTCTTCGTAGCGAAAGGGTTGATCGCACAGTTTTATACAGATAAAATAATTTCCAACAATTTGATCTGTAATTCTCTAATTAAATTATATTCTGCGAAACATAAGCAACTGTCCGGATACTTTTGAGCGTCGGCGTACGAACGCACACGTTTCCCCAGCGGAGACGCGATGAATAATATTTAATGAGACCGGTGGTCGGCGTGCATCGGGTTCGGAGCATGAATACGCTTAGGGAAATTAGAGTGGCGAGAGAAATGGCCTGTGCCGTGTGACTGCCACTATATCGCGAGTACACCGGTGACTGTGACAGAAGCACGACTCTACGGACAGCGTACCGTAACCGTACCGTAACCGTACCGTAACCGTACCGTTACCGAACCGCCAGTGTAAATCAAGCTTTAGTACCAGCAGACTCCTTTGACCTTAATAAAACGAGCCGCGGCGCGTCGACGATCATGCTAATCGGCGAAACAACCCGCGATCTTTCAACCTGTGATAAACGAATCGCGAAACAGTCGCATCGTTCCTCTCTCTTTCCTTTCCTTTCCTTTCCTATCTGTATCCTGTTTTAAATTAAACGACCCATCGAGCGATATTTCAAGCGCGATCGATGGGTGCCGGTGAAAAACACGAGTGTCCGCACGGTTCGAGAGGAAGATAAAAATTTGTAGTGTAAAACGTGCCGGTGTACAACGATACGTTTCGAGCGGTTTTTTAACACTAGAACTACCGATGATTAAAGTATACTTATTTCTACCGAAGAAATCAAAGTGGAAAGTATATAAAATAATATGTAACGCAATTCGGACAAAAGTTTATCTATATTTTTAATAGAAAATCGCGGAAAATCTGACCAAAGGAACCGTAGTTAATTTCTAAAGATTCTGTAAAAAATTACGAATGGGTCATTTTGACCACTTTGGTAGTTATAGTGTTAAAGAAATTAGTTTGCCAAAGTTTTAGCTCGATACTCGGTGAATCGTTTTACAGGTTTCGGAGAAGACGGTGGTTTTTCAAGATAAGCGAACTTGGGAAACGGAGAACGTACCGGTAGTCGAGAAATTATTTGAGCGCGAGATATCGGAAAATATACTGGAATGGTAGAACCTAATCGGAAAGTGACCACCAGTTCGCGATCTAATCATCGGACTGAGCGTCGTTCGATTTTTATGCATTGAAAAAATTTGAAAGCACAAAGATGCGAGTATACGGAATCCGCACGAGCAGAAATATACGAATAAACGGAAAATAATAAAGTAAAATTATATTCGTAAAAATAGCCAGTCTAGCGACAACGTTCATCTCAAATTATTTTACCAACAGGATTCAGAGTCGTTAAAGTTGACCGAAGTTTGAAACGAAACCAAGCAACAACCACTTAAAGTTCTCTAAATCGAGTTACGCGAATGAGACCGAAGAAACGATTTGCAAGGATCAGAGAAATTCATTCGTCAAAACCGAGTAAGACGAAAAGTTCACGAAACGTCGGGCAGCTCTAACGAAACGTGGTGCACTCGGCGGGACGAGATCCGGGCGAACGAACTTGAAAAATTCATAAATCTTATCGTTAACATCTGCTCGTGACGCGTTCAAGCTCGTTCGTCTTGGCGTTCCTCTTATTTCTTTATGCCTGCCCGTTCCCTCGCATTTTTCCCCGACCAAGGATAGGTTCTCCGGCCGCGGATCCTCCTTTTTCATCGAGCAAAATGAGAGATTACAACGAAAGGTTTAAGTTGGGGACAGCAGGTGCGAATCAAATCAAATCAAATTTTGAAGCACGCCTATGGACGCGCTTCGGAGTAAAACTATCGCGAGTTCGAGAGCGTTTCTCGCGAACGGACACCGCGTTTGCGAGTAACTATAAGACCCGATGCAGACGAGCCACATTTGTCCGTGTGATCTCGCTTCTGTGTTTTCCAAGTCAAAAACAACGAAGACAAATATTTGATTCAGCGAGATCGCGCGGACGAAACCAGCTCCTCTGCATCCGGACTTAACAATTGTTCGAGAGGGATGTTGAATTTTGTTGTTCTCTCGCAACTCTACTAAGGTGAAAATTCTCGAAGCTGCTTTGCGAACGAGAATCTGCTCTTTTAAAAATCGTATCATCTAAGCAATAGTTTTTATATTTGCAGAAATTTGAAAATTCTCGAAGCTGCTGTTAAATACACGAATTGGATACGCAATTCGAGTCTTCTCGAGAGAATCGCGAGAAATTCTAAAACGAACACCTAGCTTAAGGCTTGTTAATAATAGTGAAAAAGGAAAAAGAATTTTTGGAAAATTCTATGCTTGGAAAATGTCCATTGAAATTACAGTAGACTCTTGTACAACGCTATTCATAAGTTACGCGGATGAAATCGTGTTACACGAGATAAGGGCTTTCTTTTATAAAAAAGAAAAAAAGTCTATGCTTGATTAAAGTAAACAAAGAGTTCCTGAATTTTTTTACATTAAAAGGGTCGTCGCAATGTCTAACGCGCTATAGGAACTCGTCATCGCAATGTCTAACTCGTTGCAGGAACTCGCGTTACAAGGAAGTTTACAGAACTTTCCTACTGTTTATTTGTTATTTGAAATATCTCGTCGAGCAGCCACATTTCGCGAAAATAAATATAATTTACAAGTCGAACAACACAGAACGGTTCTCTATAAACTCCTCGAAAAAAAGTTTCCGCCGCTCGACTCGTGGTCGATTTATTTTCGCGCGGCTTTTCAAGGAGGAACGCGCGAAACCGAATAAAACGAGAGGCTACAGCCTCTTCTCTGCGCGTATCTTTGGCCTCGATGACATAACGCGTCCGACCGTCGTTCAGGCTCGCCTTCTCTTCTTTTTTCTTTTTTTTTTCTTTTTTTAAACGCCAGCTTGTAAAAACTGGCAAAAGTCGGTTCAACGAGCTTTTCAGCGACGTTCTTTCGAAACCGAAGCGAAATTTCCAGTTGACGCGTCCTATGGAGTTAAGCGTGAATTGTGTACGCGTGTAAATCGCGAGATAAAGAAGATTTGTTGGGCCAGAGAGAAGCTAAATGCTCGGATTTTCAGGTATACAGAAATTGGGGTGATTAATGATGTTGGTGCTGTAAGCTACTATGCGTTTTCTATACATATACATACATATATATGTAGTTCGGTTGTTTTTTGACGCCGTGAGCGTTGTATCGTAGTAAATCAAAGATGAACAGAATTGTATTCGAACAACGGACGAAGGATCAAGTACGGTACGTGACAACAATCGATAATTAACACATTCGCGACGGCTGATTCCCGTATTTAAAAATTTTTTTACCGGTAAGTTGTAATGTAGGATCGGAGAGGATAAGAACAGCAATTCTTGAAGCGAAGACTAAGAATATAGACGTGTACTGTTAAGACACGTAATTACATCGACGCAACGATTCAACGACGCATAGCCTCGAACCGATTGTCATTTGTCAGCTTCTGGACGCTTCGCGAATCCTCTCGAACATCCGCCACGTGCCGCGCTGCGAATATTCTCGAGGATTTGCCACGGTTCTCGCGATAATGTGATAGCGTGCGGAAGTTCCCACAGTAATATCTAATTTTTTTTTTCTTTTAAAGAACAAATGATTCTCGTATCGAGAAGCAATATTATATTGACGCGAATTTAAATAGCAGACCTTCGCCGTATTTAGCTGTAGACTTTTGAAAATTATTCGCGGCCTTCGGCTAAGCGTCTCGCCGAATATCACCGGTCGCGAATGCGTTCAATTTTTATGATTCGATGTACAATGATTGGTTATGAATTTCGACACATAGCGTTGTAATTATTTACACGGCCATCGAAGCGGACTTTATTTAACGTGGCAGCGCATTTAATGACCCATAGCTGAACTTCCACGGTCCAACCAATAATAATTTACTTTCAGTCACGGGCATCGTGATTGTGTTTTATGATGGATAAATAAGACGCGGTTTACAACGATAGACGATGAGAATTGATGGGTGAGACGAATAAACGAAACGAATTGATAGTATAAACAATCAGTGCCACGAGCTAATATAGATAGAAATGTATTCGAATAAGATCGCTCGTCTCTGACGCGATAAATAATTTCAAAGTACTCACGTTTGCCGAATCGAGAAGTCTAGCTCTCGTCAACTTCGAGACGGATATTCCAAAGGGCTCGATCGAAAATCCTTCCTCCGCTTGTATCAGGAAGTTTACTGTAAACAGAAAATAAATAGGTTGATAATCTAATTAAATTTTTCTTCCGTGAATAAAAAACGTATTTATTCTTTCAAAACAATAATAAAAAAAAAAGTTAATTTCCTTTAACTGATAAATGAATATTTCGATTATAAAGTATCGAAATGATAATATATATCGGTAGTCACAAAGATATCGAACAATTACGTTATCTGTACAATTATACGTTGGCAAATAAAAAAAAAAAAGTAAATGAAAATTTGTTATGGATAGAGCTCGTTTTACAATAATGTACAATATTTTAAAAATCAAATAGAATCGGTACGAAAAAGAGAAATTACATTTCAAAAGAATACCTTCGCGACCAACTGAAATAACTATAAATTATCTACTCTGGCTGTTTAAAACAACCAACGAATAATAAATTCGAGCAGTGTTTCCACTGAAAATAAATAATTTATCGGCCATAAAGCATGGTCGGTGCAACGAAAACGCCTCCAGTGGCACGATTTAACAAGGACGTTAAAATTACGCGGTTAACATTGAGCAAATTGGCGGCTCGATCGCTCGGACCGTGCCACGGCAAAATTATATCACGCGCGGCCTTTCTCTATTCGCGCGATCATTCATAACTCTGTCGATTCCGTGGAACGTGACGGTCGAGTATTTTAATAGCTCCCATCAAACGTCCTCCAGGAATCCGATATCGCGCCGATTAAGTCGAGACCGGGCGAATTGCGCGGATAAAAGTACCCTTTCAGCGAAACAAGAGCCAAGTATCGAAAACGTTTCGCAGTTCGGTGAAAATCGTGCTATTTTCTGTGGCTTTGAAGTTCTGTAAAGGATTTAGCGAATTGTATAGAGTTTGAAAAAAAAACTTCGTACTTTTTTTTGATCGTTTAAACGTTTAGAATCCAACAGTACGTTTCTATCGGTAAATCTGAATATTAATTTATGTATCAATTCTACAATATATTTTAATTATTATACATATATTAATTTAAGTTCACAAACAATTTTTCTTTATTACCTTTTTCAATTTTAATAAATCAGTACAATATTATTTTTATTATTATATCATTTAAACGTACAAAT
This sequence comes from Ctenoplectra terminalis, assembly GCA_019453375.1. NCBI lineage: Eukaryota > Metazoa > Arthropoda > Insecta > Hymenoptera > Apidae > Ctenoplectra > Ctenoplectra terminalis. Next base: position 9,732 of record SMSQ01020262.1, on the reverse strand, counting down.
AATATTTAATTAATAAGCCACTGTATGTAAAATAATATTATAAAAATAATTGTAAAAAAAATGAATACTGATTTATTAAAATTGAAAAGAGATAGTAATAAGGAATAGCGTTTGTTTATGAACCTAAATTTGAAAATGCATAGTAAATTTAGATCGGAACGTAGACGTTGAAAATTCGAAATTTATTAACGCGTATTTATATCTTCGAAACGGAGAATTTAGAATAATGGAGCACAAGTGGTCTTCGTTTCTAACTTCGAATAGCCAAGAACCTTCGAACGATATCAAACTTCAAGTTCATTTTAAATCGGAGCGCCTCTAAATTTAGACGAGTGTATCTTTTCGTTTATCCAAGTTTCAAAATATTGATTTATCGAACCATAAAATTCAATTTCTTTCTTCTGGTTTCGATAATAAGCAGCGCTAACCATTATCGATTGTTAGCCAGGAATTTACAGTTTTCGATGGAACTGCAACTACCGATGACGTCAACAGCAGCCAAAGTTCCTCGATGGTCCATTAAACGGTAGACCCATTTAGGAACCAAACCTCTCTCAACACAGTTTAACTTCGGTCATCAGACCGCTGATTAATATGCTGCATTAAAAATCTAACTTCGGTACGAACAAAAAAAAGAGAAAAAAAAAATAACATCTGGAGAACCGTAGTGACAATAAATTTCGCGTCTGAATTTATTCTGTTGAAAAGAATTTTGGAAAAATTCCAAATTCCTCAACAAGCGCTCACAACACCTACAATATTAAAAAGCAACGAACAAACACGTTTAAACAATTCTCATTCATCTTCTAAAATCATCAAACCTTGAAGAATATTTAACCCTTTGCACTCCGTACGATTCTTCATCGCCGAGGAAAAGAAATTTTATTTTAAATGGAAAAAATCCTATTGTGAAAATACTTACTTTTATTTATTTTGCAAATATCCTTTTTCCTCTGATAAACATAAATTTTTAATTTTCTAAATCATCATGGCGCGATATCTTTGGAAATTGAGCGTAATCGTGTTGAAAACAGAATGTCTCCGTAGCGGAGCCAAAGAAGCGCTAAGGGTTAATACACCCGCAACTTAAAAGTCCCTAGGTTGTAACTATGATCCTCTCTATCAAATAATTTCATCCTAACCCATTCAAGATATGAAAATTTGATTACGACAATTTAGAAGTCTACGATCTATTTCCAGCATTTCTTTTCTCCAATACAATTGCGCGTATCGATCGATCGCGATTATTACACGGCTAGATTTTTTTCAGCCGTCTATCGACCAAAGAGGCCTATCACCGAGAAAAAGCTTAATTAGCATCGAATCAATTAGAGGCGATTAGCATTCTCTGGAATTAATTAGCACTAATTAACACCTCGCCAGAGTCCACGGATGCCGGGCAAGGAAATCGCGACTGGTGTCACCTTTATCGCCAGTGGTCCCCACCTCCTTATTGTCGGCCACGCATTCAACCGGAATCATGACGAAGGACTTCGTTTCCTTTCGTACACGTGTTATACTTTTAATCGATCGTACTATCGCGTGAGTGTTTCTGTTCTTGTCGTTTTATGTAAATTAAAAGTCGTGAACGAAGCAAGGTATTTCTGATGGTTTGAATAGGAAATTTTATTTCTGTTTCTCAAATATTCATTTATATTTATTTATACATATTTATTTGTGTTTATTGATTCGTGTTGAAGTAGAATTAAAAGTAGCGTTTGTAACGCGATACGAAGAAATTACACGATTAATTTATAAAAACTAGCAGCGTAAAAAATAGAACCTGTTCACGTTCTCTCCAAGTCTGATATTCTCGTGGATTTACGATGTATTAGTCGCTAGAAAGAAGCTTAAACTCTGCTAAGTTTTAATTACAAATTTGAAGTTATTTTTGTAGAGATCCAAGTAAAGACCAATAAAGTGAACCAACGGGAGAAAATCCAGTACTTCTTTTCGCAAATCCTAACCGTGTAAGTAGCTTCCATCCCTTACTGAAATTCGAACCTTGAAACCAACCTCAATCCTTGTACCAAACATCGTGCGCGCTTTACAATTTTAAAAATAATAATTCACAAGTACCCAACCGTACCGATAAAAATAAATTATTCATCGAAGAAACTACTGAATTCGCAATGACCAGAAACATTCCTCTTGTTCCAATTCTTGAGAAGGAAAAAGAAAAGAAAAAGAAAGAGAAAAGAACAAAAGGAAAAAAAACCAATTATTTTTCTTCCCAATTCACGACACTCAAACGACACCCAAGCGTCGGCCAAACGAAAAATTGCCACGTCACACCTTCGAAATAGATGATAGAAAAAAAAAGGAAAAAAAAAAGGGAAAAAATTAGGGAGAAGGAATCGCGAACACCAAGTTTCGGGATGGAACCAGGGCAAAACGTTAATCATTCTGATCTGTCGTGGAATTAATACGTGCTCCAACTAGCAGAATAAGAGGGAAATGCAAAAAAAAGTGAGATGAAATAGAGAAAGAGGGTGCAGCGGTTCCTCTTATCAGCCCGGAAGCTATTAACCCGGTAAAACTTACTTTTCCTAAAACTGGGTTAATCATCTGTTCCGCGAGCTGGGTCGAATTATCCGATCTCGTCGTCCTAAATCCCGAATTCCGGCGTGCACCGAGCGCTCCGCTCGCATGCCCCCCATCCACGTTGTCTGTAATTAGACGTTAATTGGCCGACCGAATGGATTTTCCGATTCTATCCATGTTAAACTGTTTCGAGCATGGTTTCGGCAAATAGAACCGGACCACCGACCTTCGTGTCGCATCCGATGAATTTTAAATCGCTAATAATTGTATTACCATTTTCTTTCATTATTTTTTTTTCTTTTTTTTTATATATTTTTTTTACTTTTTTTTTTCTTTATTTGTCGCGTAACGCATTCTTTCTCGAATTGAGCTCCTCTTTTGTTTTTTTTATGCAATGCTTCTTTCGTCTTCTCTGGAATTTTACTTTTTTCCGCCTCTTTTCCTGCTCTAATTTCTATCTCTCTCTCTCTCTCTCCCCCTGCTATTACTACTACTACTGTTTTTCTCTCGGTGTATTTTAGAATTCGCTCGGAATGACGTATGTAGTTCGAGCTCTTTTCGTCAGATCTACCTGTGTCACGCGATATCGCAGGCTACCGAGGTCCGCTTTTTTTTTTTGCATGTAATAAAGTTTGCAATTAAAGTCGCGCGACCAAGTCAACGATACCATGAAACGGAGAAGTCAGTTTATATCCATTTTTTAGCTACAAATTATAATCGTTTCAAAGCTTCCTAACGACAAATATTTCTTCGGGTCATACGATTTGGTTTTCTTTCGCGGAAACAGCACTATTATTTTTACCAGACCTTTCGAAGACAAACGGTCTCAACTTATTTCCTTCCCTTTTTCACTAATAACCCACAATCATCGAAATAAAATCTCTCATTGGCCAACAGAAACGAACCTAACTGATAAAAACAAGATCCAGCAACAACCAACAATTTTTAAAAAACAAATATCTCTCTATACGCTTCGAGTCGGTAAATAATTCAACTACAGCGGTTGACGCGACTCGAAATAAAGGAACAAAAAAAAAATAAACAATCCAACGATCTTTATTTCCCCCGCCAAACATCCTAACCTACCCTCAAAAATTCCACCAGAACCCAAAGAGGTTCGTCGAACGCGTAACGCGTTAACCCCACGCGCAAAGACCTTCCTAACCCACCCCAATCTGGATCACCCTAAAACGCCTCCATAAATCAACACCCTACAACGCCCTGCAACACCCTGCACGGTGCCACCCCTGCCGGAAGCATCCTCCGGATCCTTTCGTTTTCGAATTCACCGGCACCGAAGCGGCGAACGTCGAGGGCAGGGATATCTCTGGCAGCGGGAACGATTCAATTATCCTTCGTTCCCCTGCGAGCGAATTAACCAACTAACCGGTCCTCTGGATCCAAATATTTGCGGACCACGCGAGGCCTGGCGCTCTGGAAAATCGTTTCGAGCCGACCCCTGCGAACCGAACTAATTAAGTTACCTCAGGATGCGAGGGAATCGGAGTCGAAAGTCGAAACTGGGTTAGTCAGCGAGCGAAATACATGGGTTATGGGTTAGGGGCTCGCTGTGGCGGAACTCATGACCGGAGGTCGCCTTTTAATTTCGGCCAGCGGATTTCCGGGACCGTCCAGAGATCGAGGACCACTCTTCACGCTCGAGGAGCACGAATTCAAGGTTGGAACGATGTTACCAACGTTGCTAGCACTGGACGAGGTGGACCGAGTCGGCCGAGGTCTGCCGACCTTGGCAATGGGCGGTGATTTTGGCGACACGGCGAGAAGAGGAGCGCGAAACCGTTTCGGGGGCTGTTGACGGTGAGTAGGGGGGTTGTTTGATAGCGTTTAGTATTTTGTTTGGGGGAAAGTGAGCGGGGAAAGTGGTGCAAATTTGTTGTCGGTAATGGAATACGGTGAAGGGGTGTGTAGAGAGTAGTGCGGTAAAACGTGAACAAACGAATTAACACGACCTCCGAATTGTACGAAAATGTAAATAAACGAGGCAACGCGTCTTCCGCGATTGTAGGAAAATTTGTTAAAATATGTTTCAGTAGTTTATTGTTTTTCGGAACATGCTCGCAACCTTTTCAAACGAACTGCTTTTCGGAGAACTCGAGAAATAATAAATATGTCCGCCACTCAAAGCAGCAAATGTGCTTCGTGAATAAGCAAGGGCTTCGTCTGGCCACGTCGATCGGTTTCTTTTTCGATTGTTCACGTTTCGATCGTTCAAGTTCGATTAACACTAGAACTACCGGCGATTAAAGTAGAGTTATTTGTACCAAAGAAATCAAAATGATAGGTATTTCGAAAAATACCTATAATAAGGGTAACAATTCTTTGTGCATATTTCTTACAAAAAATTGAGGAAAATCCTCAAAAATTCATTATGGTAAATTTCTAAAATTTCTATAAGAAATTATGAACAAGTCATTTTGACTTGTTCGGTAGTTCTAGTGTTAAAGACCATTCCAACCCCACACTGGTTAGAATAATTCGCTGCGACTATAAACGCAATTTCTCTGTTTAGAGAAACGTACGGTATTTTATTTGAATTTGAGTTTAAATTTTTGAAATGAAATCTGACCGCAAACAGAGCGGATAAATTCATTTTTCGTTTGATCCGCTTGATTCTAAATCAAATAAACAATTATTTAATGTTCAACTTTTTTTCTTTTTTTTTTTTTTAAGTTCTCAAGCATGGAATTAAAATGGCGTAAAACGCGTTTGAAACAGCGGAAACTCGAGTTGCGTTAAATTCTCGTAGTCGCGTCGCCTCCGTGAGAAATGTACCTCGTTAATGAATTTTTATAACAATTTACGTCGCCTTGTTATCTGTGCCAACCACCGCCACCGTCTCGAGAAACGCTTCTCGTTAATTAATTCCTGCGATTTAGCCTTCTTCGCGAGAATCTCGGTGAAACGAGATACGGTATTCAACCAAAGAACCGAGACACTGTTTTAAAGTCTTTAACATCGATAATTATTGTCTAGATTATACACGAAATAAAAAAAAAAAAAAAAAAAAAAAAAATTATTCCTTAGTTCTTTAAAAAATCAACAATTAAATTCTCAAGACTTTTTTCAATAAAACACATCGATTCGGTATTTTCCAAATTTTCCGCTACGTATTTTCCAACTTTCTACTATTCCAATTACAGATTTTTAAAATTCACCAATATCGTTAGCTCCAATTTTCTCAATTACCAAGCTTAAATTCTTCAAATTTTCCACGCTTTTACTTTCGGATTAAAATTCTTTTTATCGGGAATAAACTGTGCAAACGTTTCAAAGGCCACCGTGAAATTATTTCGAATTCGAAACGAAATTCCCTGACAGCGAAACGCTGGAATTCCCAAAGCTCCGAAAATCGACGTTCCCGATTGAATATTCCGCGGTGTAACGTGCCGCGTTACAAGCGCACAAAGTGACACAGTAACGATTTATTAACTACCGATTCGCATTGCTCTACGAAATATTCGCCTGATCCGGGAGATTCGATCGCTCCAGCCAACGTTTCAATCATTCCATTGCAAGAACAAAATTCCCTGCCAACGAAAAGCTTTTTTTCCGCATCAAAATTCCATCTCGCTCGTCGAAAAAAGTTATACCTGTTAACATAAAGTAAAATTAAAATCGCTCGTGTTTCACGGATCAAATCTAATACGATCGCTTTCGGTAAAAAAGAAAAAAAAAAATAAAAGCAGCGGACTGCGAATAAAAAAGAAAAAAAAGCCCAGTCAGTCGCGACGCTGTCGAGAAAAAAAGTTGGTCAACATTGTCTGGAAAACCCGATAATAATTTATACTCATCGTTCCCGTTGAAATTCGTTTTGAATTCGCGATGCGATCGGTTAAAGCGATGATACGGCGACAATAAAACGGCTCGACGTATAAAATTTTCAATTCGTCCAGGAATTTTACGACTACCATCGACGGGAACAATTTCTAACAAAAAATATGTAGTGGAGAAAATAAAACAAAAAACAAAAAAAAAATCTAAAAAAAGAAAAAAAAAGAGGGGAGAAAAAATGTAGCAATGCGGAAAAATTCGATGTCGAAGCGATTTCGACAGCCGTTCGCGCGACATTATTTGCACGATCGTTCGTGTTTCCCCCGTTTTCCCTTCTTTTTTACATTTTTTTTTTTTTTTTCAGTTCTGTTCCTCGTCAACACGCAAGCAGACGAGGGTTTCAACGTTCGAATGAATTTTCACGCGCAAATTGCCGTCGTTCCTGGCACGAAGGCCCGGTATCGAGTCCTACGCAACGTATGCACGGTGTCTCGTTGAATTTTCACGGGGGTACGGTTGAATTTCATGGAGGCAGACCCTATCGTGCCGATCGACGATATATTTCGCGAGGTTCTCTGATAAAGCACCACGTGGTTGGGATATTGTAAAATCTATCGCGTGTAATCGATTGGGATGCTTTTGGAAGGGTTTGATTGAACGCGGGTGAGGAACGAGATTTTTGGGAGCGAAGAATTATGAACGTAAGAATCTATTGGATTTTTGGGTCGTGGGATATTACAGATTTTGTTATAATTTATAATTAGAAATTTTTTGGAGCTTCTGTTTAAATTATTCAATATTTACTCACCAAACAACCTACCCCATTTTTTTTTTTTTTTTATTACAATCTCATAGGTACACTAATTTTGAAAAGTGTGAAATCATTTAATAAACCGTACCCACACAGAATTCCAAATTAATTTTACAGGTATTCGTAGCAGTTTCCCTTAATCCTATAAATTTTGGACAAACAAAATTTCTAAAATAACACGATTCCGAATTCTCTATTTTCCTTAGAACACGTAGAGATTCTAAATTTATAATCGTTAATGCGGTAGCGACGTCTTTATTGTTCCTCGAGTTCTTTAAAAAATGGCTTCGTTAAAAAAATTTCTGAGCGCGTGCAAAGAAAATAGACTTCTAGAGCATATTATATCTCATTTTTCTACAGCAACGTGGATCAACCTCGATCGAACAGGCCACCCGTGGACGCCTCTGGAATTCCTCGCGAGCCATCGTAATTTCAGTAATTACGATGACGTCACGAACGAGTCGAGGCACCGGGATAAGATGCTCTTTGTGCCTCGATTCACTCGGCGAAATACGCGACACGGCCTCGAAAGAAAGTCTCAAAGTCTACGAATCACGCAAGAACGATTCCCAACGCGTATCGGTTGAGGGAATACAAATGCTCCGCGATTAATCTATCTCTTCCGTCTCTTTCTATCTCAATCCTGTGTTTACGTATTCCTCGCGGTTATTGCGGTGTTTTATCGGACGAATTTTATCGTTTCAATGCCATCGATCGCTCCAACGAGAAAAGCAACTTCGAACATACGCGGAATTTTTCTATTTTTTTTTTTTTTCTCCTTTTTATGATAAATTTTATTTTCCTTTCACACTTATTTCGATTCAATTTATTTATCGTATCTTCGCAATTTTATTTTTCACCGCGAAGAAAAGAGGCGAGGAAGAACGAACGCGAATTCGTTCGCGCGAACTAATTGATCGAAAACAATTCTTGGATACGAGGATAATTTTCGCACACTTCGCAAGATCGTTCGCTTTCGTTTTGCGACACAATGATATCGATCAACAAGCGTGCGTAAAGAAAACGTAAACTCAATATAAAATTTATATACGAAAAAGTGTGCTAAATAAACCTCTGGTAATTTTTAATCGATCGATTTAAAGTAAATTGAATTAACCCTTTATAGCCCGAATTTTGTTTCTTTATCAGAGAAACGAATTATGATTGATTACAGTATCTTACTTTGATCGCAAAATTTCTTAAGTAACAATTCCTATAGGTGGATTGTGCTATCGCTACAATAATAAAGTAACAAAATTTAATAGTACACTGATAACTAAATGAAATAAATTTTTTTAAGTATAAATACATCAGTATGTAACTCTGAAGTCACATGGCGCCATAGAGGGTTAACGGTGTTAAGAAAAAAAAAAGAATCTGTATTTTAACCTTTTCGTTCCTAACGCCGGATATATTAAATTATTAATAATTGTATATTATTCTTTCACTGTGTTCAATTGTTGATCAGAATCTTTGTGTACCTATTAAATAAGTTTGTATCTTTTATGTAAAAATTATGAGCATATTGTTTTAAATTATGAGCATATTGTTTTAAATTATAAGTATATTGTTTTAAATTATGAGTATATTGTTTTCCACGCGCAATGTGTACTTTTGACGCAGGGTAATGTCGATTCCCCATCCGTAACCAATAACCTATCGTTAATTATTTATTATCGCTACAAGTTACCCTAATTTGCCAGCAAGATTTCTAAACTCTGAAAATTCTCCGTACGTAAGTACGTATAAGCCTTCACAGTGTAAAAAACTTCCCTAGCCAGTTCGATCGATTTTTACTCTGGCCCGTGGAGTCGCTTTATGCGTCTGTCATCCACATTTCCCGGTTGACGAACGTCAGGAACACTTCCGGCCGCGATCGAGAGATCCACCGAGATATTCACGGGGCGATTGACCTCGCAAACGGGGAAAAGCATCGTTCTCCGATGCATTCGTTCTTTCTGTGACTCGATCGTAGGAGAAGCTCGGACAGGCGAGGAGCTTTCGGTGCCTTTGTTCCGACGATCCACGTTTTCACGCATACCGTGAAACCGTATTCATGTAAAATAGAGATTCGTGAGATTACAACTCGGGAATTTAGGGTGATTTACGGTGGAACAATCGTTCGGATCGAAGAAGGGTTGAAATTATTCCGCGGGGATCCCCGATCGTTGATTCTGTAAAATTAATGGAAAATTGTGGTCGGCGGGGGGTGATTATGGCGGCGGTAAGTCGGAGGCGGTGAGTTTGGGTGAAATCGTGTAGATGGCCGATTAAAACTGATTAGTTTCATTTTTGAAATATATATTAAATTGCGTGGATTTATCTAACAGTTGATAAGATATACTGCGATCGTGGATTTTTTCTCTCGAACGGAAGTTGTTGAGGTTTTATCGCGTGTGACGTTATCGAGGAGTCGTTTGAGTCATGTGGATGAATTTCCAGTGAATTTTGCGGTCAGATTATGGCAGAAAGCAACAATTGTTATTCTCCAAGTTTATATCTAAACTACTTTCTTTTACGTTTGTATCTAACTAATCGCTAACACGGTACTTGCTATGATTTTGAAAGAAAGAAAAAGAAAAAAA
>SMSQ01020261.1:0-19379 GCA_019453375.1 Ctenoplectra terminalis | reverse complement strand
GAGTGGGTCCTAAATAATATTTAAAAGATCCCTCTGTATAATTAAATTCAACATGATCAATTACAAATCTAGCAATTGCTTAAAAAAAAAGAAAAAAAAATAATTTCCAGATTTAATAATTAGAGGACACTGGAGTGGGTCCTAAATAATATTTAAAAGATCCCTCTGTATACTTAAATTCAACATTATCAATTACAAATCTAGCAGTTGATTAGAAAAAATAAAAAATAGTTTCTAGATTTAATAATTAGAGGACACTGGAGTGGGTCCTAAATAATATTTAAAAGATCCTTCTGTACACTTAAATTCAGCTTTACAATTACAAATCTAGCAATTGTTAAAAAAAAAAGAAAACAAAATAGTTTCCAGATTTAATCATTAGAGGAGACTGAAATAGGTCCTAAATAATATTTAAACAATATTTCTGTATAATTAAATTCAACATGATCAATTACAAATCTAGCAATTGCTTAAAAAAAAAGAAAAAAAAATAATTTCCAGATTTAATAATTAGAGGAGACTGGAGTGGGTCAAATAATATCTAAACGATCCCGCTGTACACTTAAATTCAACATTATCAATTACAAATCTAGCAGTTGATTAGAAAAAATAAAAAATAGGTTCCAGATTTAATAATTAGTGGAAACTGTAATGAGTCCTAAATAATATTTAAACGATCCTTAAAAACAGCTTGTGTTTTTTCCTTTTTAGTTTTAAATCTTTTGCATTCGTTTACGGTATTACTCTATACCAGGTTATTTATTTATTGAAAAATACAAAACAGTATCAAATCTCCCCAATCTACCCTATACATTTGAATAGACACAGACGTGTTATTTTACGGTATGTTTTCTTAAATTCAATACTAAATCCCTGTTTATCATCGAAATTGAATATTCGAGACACCGTTGCTTTATCCATTAGTAAGCAAAATGTCATAAGGGAATAAGTTAATCGGCGTTATGAAACCACGTCGGTTCTCAGACGTTCATGTTTCGCGGAGGATTGCCGCTGCCACTTATCATCATCGAAGCTGAATACAGAATTACCAGCACGTACAACTGTAATCCGGCTAATATAACACGCAAAGGGAATTGGAACGGCGCGGATCAACAATAAACGCCTCGGAAGAGTACTCGATTTAGCAGAAAGCGTTTCTGTTTCTGTGCAATAAGCCGCCACGTTCAAAGGAGTCTGTTTGTACGATTGGTATCGGACAGTACGACTTAATTGGTTCTCTTTATTAAAGCTTTATCAAAACGTGTCTCGAAGATGTATTATTTACGTTGAAATGGACGCGACTTAATCACCATCGACTTGTAAATGTAATTTTGAGCAAAAAGAGGTGAAATATTAGGCACTCTAAGGAGTAATTTGCATTTAAGCGGAAGAAAGAGTAAGTTGAAAATTGGATTTATTTGTTTTGATTGTCCGCTAATGAGTAAATTGTGAATCATTTATATTATTAATCATAATTTATTGTGAAGCTTTGTTTAATTTATTTATTAACGCGATCACGTCGGTATGTACCATCGTTGGCACAAAGATAAATTATATTGGACGATTGACGGAAATTAATATATTTAGTTTTTTGTTGTTTTTGTTGATTAAACAGAAATAAATGACGAAATACTTTGTGTAATTAAGTACGGCGGCGTCTGATAAAGGAAAGCATCGTTTTTCTTGTCAGCTGATCACGTGAAATGTAATAACACTATTATATTATTTATAATATCATGTGATAAGATCTTAGAAGTAAACTATTTAACTATAAATTCATATAATGAAATTTCAAAGAATATCCTGTATATGAATTGATTTCTTTTTGTTCAAATAATATTGTGAAAGAGAATAAGTATGATCAAAAATTTGTTTAATCTTGAATTTTACAGTTATTAAAATTCTAAGTAGAATTACAGTTCTAATAGAATTAGAATTAATAAGAAAAATATTCTGAAGGAGAATAAGTATCAAAAAGAATTCATAAAATCTTGAAGTCTGCAGTTATTAAAATTCTAAGTAGAATCAGAGTTCTAATTGAATTAGAATTTTTAATGGTACTTATTCTCTTTCGCAATAGTATTCTTATTAATTGTAAGAAGAATTAGAGTTCTATTAAAATTAAAATTAATAAGAAAAATATTCTGAAAGAGAATAAGTATCACAAAAAATTCTTTAAATCCTTAATTCTACAGTTATCAAAATTCTAAGCAGAATTAAAACCCTGATAAANTGCGTCCTCACACAACCATTCGATTTTGGCTATGAACCCACATATCCGTTCTCACACAACCATTCGGTTTAGGTTCGGGTTAGATATATAAAGATATATAATTTACTTCAGTTACAATCAATATACCTTGGAATGAAAATTCGGTCTCTTTCGTACGGAGTGGGCAGTCCACGGCGCACGCTTAATGTCGGACAACTCAGCGCTGAAAGGGTTAACAACATACTAAACAGTGTAAGAGTCGCCAGTACCTGTGACGGGACGGCGCCAGTGGATGGGCCTATTGAATGGCAGTGCGAATGGATTTATGGTTGCGAGTGAGACTGATCCGGGTATGTTTGGAAAAGTGTGACCGTGGACGAGTCTTGGGTGCTCGAAAGAGTGTTAGCGAAGAGTGTCTGGGTTATGTCTAGAATATGTTTGGGACTGAGAAACTGGGCCGTGAGAATGAAGTCTACGTGACTGCGCGATTGGAAGGAATGGATGCGAAGATTTTGGGTGCGAGTGAAAAAGGGATGTGTGTGGGAAAAAGATAGAGCGATTGAGGGATGTGTATTTAAGCGAGTGAATGTTCGGGGCGCGAGGATTTTGTTGTAAGAGTGCCATAAGGAAAGAGTGTAGCGAGGAGAGCCGTATATTGATTCAGAGTAGTATTGTTGAACTTAAGTAATTGTTAATTAATAAACCAAATAATTCCTACGCGCCAGAGCTCGATTAATCTGACAAAGACTTCCGAAAGTGTTAGTGGCTTCCGTTCTTCCGTTGCCTTCCGTTTCCTTCACTTTTACTTCCGTTTGTCACTCTCTCTCTCTNTAAAATTAAAATTAATAAGAAAAATATTCTGAAAGAGAATAAGTATCACAAAAAATTCTTTAAATCCTGAATTCTACAGTTATCAAAATTCTAAGCAGAATTAAAACCCTGATAAAATTAAAATTAATAAGAAAACTATTCCGAAAGAGAATAAATACGATAAAAAAAATTCTTTCAATCTCGAATTCTACAGTTATAAAAATTCTTCTTCCTCTACAATGAACATACTTCATAAAAGCTATTTAGCAATGATACTCAAACATTTATTACAGCTTGGAACCGTAGTAATAAATTATTATCGGTGCAAAAGTACGGTCCAATGGATTTTTATGTCAGCTCCTTCGGAATATCCAAGTACTGGAAAGTATAAAAGTCTCGAACGGATTATCAGGTCGAACGTGAACTCTGATTGTGCTGTTCATTGTTTTCCGATTCAATAAACGTAAAAATGACAAAGATATTACTGGATGTAATTCCAGTAATCAAAAACTTTGCCGGATTAAATTGAACAATATTGTATCGCGACGAGAACAATCCTTTTTCCAGTAACAGGATTCCGTTTCGCATTCATACACAAGATCGACTACAAAGAGAATTTTTAAATCGCGCAATTTTTTTCCCACACAAACCGTGTATTTTTGCCTTTGTTTATATTTTGCCGATAAAGGTTCAGTAAACAAGCAGTGGCTCTTTTCGGTTATTTTATAACATATTACTAGTCGTGTTTGCGACACTGCAAATTAAAAGTGTTTTATCATTTCTTGCAACCAATTTAATAAAAATATTTTACAGAAATTATTTGTTTGTAGGCAGGCATGCAGGAAGAATAAATTAAATTGTCCGTTAAATGTTGGACAGATATAGAAATTCAATTTTCTAAATGGACAACCAATGATGTCTATCGAAGGTTATCATATTGACCACTTTGGGCAACGTTTTAATTAATACACTCTTTCGATAGATTTTTGGCTTATATTGGATTCCACGTGAATATTATTCCGATAATTTTAGTGCAACTTCGCTCCATTTCGGATTATTATCAAATTTTCAATTACCATTATTGAAGTTTACGTATGCTGAAAGCCTCATAAATTGTTTAAATCTTTCGTAACAGAAATTCGTACAATAATAATACGTGTTTGCTGTAGTTACTCCAATTGTATTTAACACGATACATTACGCCCGTTTTCAATGTATTATTGGTAAAGATGTGAGAGAACAGGATAATTTCGGTTATTCTCGAGAAATTTTGGTTTTTTAGAGTTTTAGAGTTTTTGAGTTAATTTTTGGAGTTTGCTGTAGTTACTCCAATTGTAATCGAGAATCACGAAATTGTTGCTTTTTCACTTGTTTTCAGTAGCTTACTGAATTTTATAAATATTAACATTTTTTTTTTAGTTTAAAGTTTAATAGTTGAAAATCCCAAAATGTTCGTTTTTTCAGAGTTTTCCAGTTTTTCAGTTGTTTATCAGGAGTTTACTAAATAATCGAGAATCCTCAAGTTTTTGGTTTTTCAGAGTTTTCGAGTTTCTTAGTTGTTTTCAGTAATTTACTGAATGCTATAGATATTAAAATTTTTTTAGTCTAGAATTGAATAGTCAAGAATCTCAAAATTTTCGTTTTTTCAGAATTTTCGAGTTTCTCAGTTGTTATCAATAGTTTACTAAATGCTATAAATATTAAAATTTTTTTTCTTCTGGAGTTTAATAGTCGACAATCCTACAATTTTTGTTTTTCCAGAGTTTTCGACTTTCTCGGTTGTTTTCACTAATTTACAGAATGCTATAAATATTAATATTTTTTTTAATTCAGAGCTTAATAGTCGAGAATCCCAAAATTTTCGGTTTTTTAGAGTTTTTGAGTTTTTCAGTTGTTTATCAGTAGTTTACTAAATAAACGAGAATCCCGAAATTTTTAGTTTTTCAGAGTTTTCAAGTTTCTCAGTTTTCAGTAATTTTACCGAATGCTAGAAATATTAATATTTTTTTAGTATAGAATTTAATAGTCGAGAATCCCAAAATTTACGTTTTTTTCAGAGTTTTCGAGTTTCTCAGTTATTTTCAGTATTTTATTAAATACTATAAATATTAATATTTTTTAAGTTTATATGTCAATTAAATTTACGATGTACTAATCTTTTTTTTTAAGCGAATCATCACTTCTCAATTTGACATACATATTTTATAAATCTGAAAATCAGTTAAGTATTAAATAATTTCTGTCTAATACAGCTAACAAAAAAAATTTAAACACAGTAAAAAAATATGAACTACTTTCTACGAAACCACGCCACTTTTGCTACCTCTATGAATATTTACAATATCGGTTATTAATCGATAATAGTATCCCAGGTTGTTACGATACTTTTATTTTCTTTCAAATAGCCTCAGCGAGCGCTAAAAATATCTTCTGACCTGTTCGAAGCCTTTGTCATTTAAAA
Organism: Ctenoplectra terminalis; assembly: GCA_019453375.1. Lineage (NCBI taxonomy): Eukaryota > Metazoa > Arthropoda > Insecta > Hymenoptera > Apidae > Ctenoplectra > Ctenoplectra terminalis. The sequence continues at coordinate 13,896 of SMSQ01020261.1, read as the reverse complement.
TTTTTCTTATAAAAAACAACGCTGCTTCCAATTATTAAACTGTTTCACAATTTATCATGGAAAAAAAAAAACGCAAGAAGTTATTCCAAAATCTAACAGATTTTTTAACACTTCCAGTGCTTTTCGCATAATACTCATAATGTAATTATAATACACTTATTAAGAGAGAAGTATTGAAGCTACCATGATTTAACTCTTTCGCTACGGTGGTCTCAGAATTGAAAGAGCTCTTGGTATACTAATCGATACAGTTTTTGTTGATATAATAAAAATATACATAGCAAAATTTAAGTGCATTGTTTAATGAATGATGGTAGATTGTATGTAAATGAAAATATAAATAATTCTATGGTACAGAAAACGTCTATGTACGCTTTTATCAAATGATTGCTTCATTTTTAAAGGCGTGTATATACGCTCTCGTAGCTAAATGGTTAAACATCATAATATAATCCAAATTATATTTTCTTTTTTATAAAAGATTCAGTTCTGCAAGATGAAAACCGGCAGCACAAAGGCAGCTAAATATTATTCAAACTAGCAACAAACGATATAACAACAAATTTATTTTCGACCTAGAATTTTCAATAGTTTTTTAAAGGGAATATAGAGCGTCGATTGATTATAAAATGTTGGAATATTTATTAAAAAATGGTAAAACAGCGTTCGCTGTGGAAACTGTTTTTATTCTTAATAAAATCGTAGCTGGAAAATTACACGTATCCTAGGAAATAGATATTGTTTAGTAGAAAAGGAGAAATATGAAAATACTATTATAGAGTTTTTTACTTAAATATAGTTTATAAATATTTAATTATTAAGAATTGAGTATTGGTAAGTGATTGTGACGCGCGGTAATAGACTATTAATATTACAATAATTCCTTAATTACGCAACACTCTCATTTGACGTTCTCTCAGCACTCTGTTCTACTCTCGGTTCAACACTGTCCCACCTACGTTCAACTCTTCTTTTACTCTACTCTACGTTCAACACACTCCCACGTTCCGTTCAACTCTCTCATCAACACTGTCCTCCGCTTTCTCCAACTCTCCCCGTTCAACCCCGCTTTTCCTTCGGTCCAACTCTCCCTCCGCCTCGACCCATCGTCCGTCCGTTGGGTCCGGTCCCTGTCCCGTTGCGCCTTTGTTGCCTTCCATAAACTATGAGTTCTTAAAACTACGAGTTCTTAAAACTACGACACTACACTATTGTGATTGAAAAAACTGTAGTGTTAAAGTGGTGCCGGTCTTCAATGTGGGAGTGCTGGCGGCTAAAACAGACTGACCAGACCTCGGGAATCCTCGGGCTGGTCAGCAGAGAGTGCAATAAAGCACAGGTCAAAAAAGACCTTGCAGCTGGTGGGTCTTACGCGTTGCGGGGGTATGCATATATTCTCGGTGAATCCCAACATAAAATGATACTGTAGTGGACTAAGGGTGTCAGGATTACTAAATAAATTGGTATAGACTAAATTAAACAAAACAAGATATATATTTGGAAATGAAAGAAATATTAAGAGGTAGACTAATCTAAGGGCTAATAGGTCGTGCACGTTCGACGGTTTCTAAGCAAGTCCGCCTCGTGGCCCGACTTTCCAACGGAAGTCGGGCTTCGCTTGTTTTTAATAGCGCGCGCGGTCCTCTTATATTGATATACTATAATACAAGTATGAATATTTAATTTATTTATTGTTGTATCCGTATTTATGTATTGTTGTATTATTTATTGTTGCATATGATACCATCATCCATTCATGATCATTCCCATATAAACCCCGGACAACAAAAAAAAAAATGTAGAATAAAAATTGGATCAGATTAAAAATAAACGTCGTTTTTGTTTCTGCGACAATCGCCATCGACGTGCATACCACGTCGTTGGCAATTCTGTGACAAAAGTATCGCGACGTGCGTGGCACGTCTTTCCAGCGCAAGTGGTTAATAAATGATCGTTTTACTATAACATGACAACGCTTGGTCTCATGTTGCAAAACAGGTCAAAACATACTTAACATGTTGACTGTCGCGCGTACTTTACGTGGTTTGCCCATGGCGCCAATATGAATTTCTTATTACGCGATGTATATTGCGTTGAAAAAAATAATATGTATATTTTCCTTGTATTAATAAAATTATTTTTAGATGTTCTGTATGGAATTAATTTCTTCAAGCCGTTATAGTAACAGTGGTATTATTTGAAAATTTATTAGTATCGATATTTACTGTAATTATGTACTTCACTATTGGTCGCGTCGCCGGTCACCGGTGGTCCCCATGGTGCTGTAGCCAAGTCGAGTGCCGGCCACCGATGGCTCCCATGGCAGTCAACCTGTTAAAAATGTTAAAAGTTGAAATAGATGAAACCAGAGCAATCTAAATTCCCTAAAATGTGAACATCGAATCCACAATTTTCAAATATTAGGTTGGAAACTGTAAGGGTAAAAGACAGAGAAAAGGAGAGAAACGGAAGGAAACTGAAGCGGAAGACACTAACACTTTTTCGGAAGTTTATCAGAATGATCGAACTCTGGCACGTAGGATTATTTGGTTTATTGATAACAATTACTTAAGTTCAAATATTACTATTAATCAGTACACGGCTCTCCTCGCTCCTCTCTTCCCTCGCGACACTCGTACAACAAAATCCTCGCGCCCCGAACATTCACTCACTTAAGTATACATCCCTCAATCGCTCTATCTTTTTCCCACTCACATCCCTTTTCACTCGCACCCAAAATCTTCGCATCCATTCCTTCCAATCGCGCAGTCACGTAGACTTCATTCTCAGGGCCCAGTTTCTCAGTCCCAAACATACGCGGATCAGTCTCACTCGCAACCATAAATCCATTCTCACTACCACTCAATGGGCCTATCCACTGGCGCCGTCCCGTCGCAGGTACTGGCGACTCTTACAATAAATAATAATAAAGAAATGAAATTGACCAAGTGATTTAACCCATTAGCTGCTGCACTAGAGAAATACCCTGATTATAACTTGAGATGAGAGGAGATAAGAACATTGAACATTGAACTTGTGAGTTATAACTAGAACTGGAACTTGTGAATTGTTGAACTGTGGAACTTGTGCTAACTGAACTCAATATATCACCTATGTTTATTGTTATAAAACGTGTTGGCATCCTTGATGCTAAATATTCGACTCGACGAAAACTGTGGGAGTCAACAAGACTTTAGCTCTTATCTTAGTATTTTCTAAAAATTTACCACCATGTAAGGGTTAAAAGAGAGAGACAAAAGAGAGAGAGTGACAAACGGAAGTAAAAGTGAAGGAAACGGAAGTCAACGGAAGAACGGAAGCCACTAACACTTTCGGAAGTCTTTGTCAGAATAATCGAGCTCTGGCGCGTAGGAATTATTTGGTTTATTAATTAACAATTACTTATGTTCAACAATACTACTCTTAATCAATATACAGCTCTCCTCGCTACTCTCTTTCCTTATGGCACTCTTACAACAAAATTCTCGCGCCCTGAACATTCACTCGCTTAAATACACATCCTTCAATCGCTCTATCTTTTTTCCACATACATCCCTTTTTCACTCGCACTCGAAATCTTCGCATCCATCCCTTCCAATCGCGCAGTCACGTAGACTTCATTCCCACGGCCCAGTTTCTCAGTCCCAAACATACGCTAGACATAACCCAGACACTCTTCGCTAACACTCTTTCGACCACCCAAGATTGGTCCACGGTCACACTTTTCCAAACATACCCAGATCAGTCTCACTCGCAACCATAAATCGTAATAAAAAAAATTTCACGTTTCAGACATAGTGCTTTGTAACAATATTACTGACTATCATAGCTCGCTGACCGCGATTGCCCCTGTACCTTAATGGCGGTGGTAGATTAATGGCGGTAAAGAATAATTGAACAGGGACTGAACTCGGGAACTTCTCATTGCTTTCTGCCTGCATTTGTGGAATTGCTGGGTAACCACGACTGCAACGATTTACGAGCATCAACCAGCAGCATGAAATAAAAAACTTTTCCATGTGTATATGTTAATTTTACGATTTTGTTACTTAACCCTCGTCCGTCCCTCATTTTACCAACTTGCAAAGGGAATTGATAAATTCCACTCCCATAAAAAAAGAAAAAAAAATGAAAGCTTGGAGTAGAGAGGAATTATTATTTAGAAACTTTTGGAACCATTTTTCGTAGTTTTTTAGTGGCAAATAATATTAATCATTTGCGCTGGACGCACCTCGAGACGTTCATGTTTCGAAATCGCGAACGACGTGTTATACACGTCGGTAGGTAATTGTCGCAGAAATCGTCGACTGTGATCGTTTGACAAAGTACAATTAAATACACCATACTGCACAAAATTAACCTTTTCAGCGCTGAGTTGTCCGACGTTAAGCGTGCACCGTGGACTGCCCGCTCCGTACGAAAAAGACTGAATTTTCATTGCAAGGTATATTTATTGTAACTGAAGTAAATTATGTGGTGACTTCAAAAGCCTTAATAACCATTTACTTCATTAAGCAACAGTAACATGACCAATATAACAGTATTAAATTATATATTTGTTAATTATATATTATCTCTTTTATAATATGTTTATATATCTAACCCGAATCTAAACCGAATTGTTGTGTGAGAACGCATATATGGGTTCATAGCGCTGAAAGGGTTAATAAATGAAATTAACCCTCTATAGCCCGAATTTTGTCTGCCTATCGGAGAAAAAATTACGATTGATTACAGTCTTTCACTTTGATTTGAAAATGTTTAAACTAATAATTGCTGTAGATTGATTATGGTGTCGCTACGGTAATACAGTAATCAAATTTAATAGTGCAGTGATAACTAAACAAAATTAATTTTTTAAAATATAGATACATGTTGGAATAGCAATCGCGACTACCGTGAGATAGCATTAACCCTGTCCCCTTTCTACCGACAAAACTATTATTTACTCACTCAATATATATATACATATCCGTCTTTTGTACAACCACCACGTACCAATTGTATTCATTTCATATTACTAATAAACATTTGTGCGAATAAAATAAAAAGGTCATCCACCTGCTTAAATCCCAACAATACATCAGTTTCTAACTTTTAAGTCACACGGACTCATAGAGGGTTAAAGTATTGTTTCGGTACGCGCAACTGTGAATTAGCTGCCAGCGCAAGTGGTTAACAGCCAAATTTTTCCTCAATTAAAAAGCATAACGCAATGCTTGATGCGTTGTTTTCAGACACCATCTTGTTTCTTCTTTTATGTCGTTACCAAGCTACACAGGGTGTTACCTGTAACGTTACTCACTATTTCCACCCACTTGCAGGTATCTGACAAAAGAAAGTTCGAAACAAGAGTTGCAGAGTATGAAGTGCACAATAGATAATAATTATAAAATATTTCGAAAACTGTTTTTATAGCGAAGTCGAGGTCATCTTGGGTTTTACAAACAGGACCATATATTTTTTCTCGTTTCTTCATATTTAGATGACATCGAGACGAATTAGAAACACGTACTACACAATATTTTTATTAACATAATACTTGATTTACAGAGGTGGAAATGTGAAATATTTAGCTTCTATGGCCAGCATGTTCCACGAACTTATCTCCATTTGATTCTTTTTTATACGGACATTTACAGTCCGTGATATATCGCTCAGCAATTAACAATATTGAAGAACTGCAAGAAAGAATCATCTCAGCGTGCAGAGCTGTAGATCCAGCAAGTCTAACTGCAGCAACATATTCAAGCTTCTATAAAACAGCAAAATATTGCGTCACGGAAGGTGGAATGCGTTTCGAACGCGTAATTAAACAAAGTGCGTTTTTCTTATGTTTCAGTCGCGTGTTTATGTAATCTCTTCGGCGTCAAATAATGTTTACACCGTCCCAGTTAAATACGACGAACAGCTAAATATTTCACATTTCCACTTCTGTAAATCAAGTAACACGTGAATAAAAATATCACGAAACACGTGTTTTGAATTCGCCTCGATGTCTTCTAAATATGAGAAAACAAGAAAAAATATATGGGCCTGTTTGTTCAATGTCCTCTAAATATGAAAAACAAAAAACATATATGGCCCTATTTGTAAAACCCAAGCTGACCACAACTTCGCCACAAAAACAAACCGTTGTAAAATTTTTTTACTCATATCTATCCTGCACTTCATACCCTGCAACTCTTGTTCCGAACTTTTTTCTGTCAGACGGCTGCAAAATCGCGAGTAACGTAACAGGTGACACCCTGTATATCGCATTTTACAACTTAAAGTCAGCGCTATAAAACTCATTTACCAGCGGCGAGCTATTTGAATTTAAACCGAAGTTGGGATCGATTGTGGATTAAGCCGGAGAATTAATTTGCACGCCTAATCCTGGTCTCTGAGATGCAACGGTGCTGCTATAAAATTGGGGCGCGACGGCTCTCGCAGGACAGATCCTCGAGTCTATATTCTCAATAAAGTTTTGTCTTCATCGCGCTACGGTATGCTCCTAAAACAGCTCGTTTCATTTCCCCTCGTCCACCGTTTCTTTTCTCTCTTTTACCATTTCCTTTCTCAACTTTCCCTCCGCATTCCGCCCACTTTATTTTTCATGCGCTCTGCCCGCGATTCTGCATTTCTTTTGTTCCTTCTGGTTTCTCTCGGTTCGCTCGTTACTTCGTGTGCAACGCCGACCTGAGAGGCCACGCCAGCATAGCGGGAGCCGGCATAGCATCAGAAGGGATAAATCGATTTTGTTTCGAGCTAAAAATAAGCTTCTCGTGGGAGCTTATCCCGCGAAAGCGGCGCGCAGCATCCACGCTGACGCTGATCTCTTTATCAGGTCCGACACCTACAGGGCTACGAGAATCATCAGGGCTGCTCTCTCGCCGGCAGGTCAATAATTTGTTCCTGTCCGCGGAATTAGCCGCTCGGACTGGCTGCGCGGATAAGAGTCGTGGCGTAACGAGCCCTCGATTTCTCTCGGGGACCTCGTTTAATAACGACGGATTATCCGACGACTTCCGCTTAGCACCTTTAATCAGCCGCTTGTTAACTATTCTCCGGATAACCTGGACTGCTCCGTGCACCGTGGCTCGTGAGCAAGGTAGANAGTGTTAATAATATTATGCACAGTAGTAGTGTATTATGTTGGCAGTTAATAAATTATATCGTCACAATTTGAACAGGTCTTTTAATTTTACGGAAAACGTGAAAAATACTGTTTGTAGCGATCCTAATTCGATGGCCAGGGACTGTAGTTCTCGTTTCTGTCGAGCACAGTGTCAACCACAAGTGAAAGTCTACCCGGCTCACGGTGAAAATTCACTCTTCCGACTTTTCTCGGTGAAGCGTGACGCTTTGGATTTTACCGTGTTGCGGAATTCTCGACGAAATGTTCCGGAAAGAGCTGGCGTTTCGTGTAAATTTCACCGGCTGGCCGCGTTTGCAAATCACCGAAGGAGAAACCGAAGTAATAAACTCGATTGTGTTGGCAACGTTCTATTGAACACGAGTGAATGGTATTTTCGTTCCTGGTATTGGTTGATCGAAAAATATAAATTACGATGTAAAAAAGTTGCTTGAAAAACACGCGTTTTAATTATAGGCTATTACACTTTTCGTATTAATTACGGTCTTCGAGCAGATAATGAAAGTAATCAGAGACGCGATCTGTGAGATGGTGTAATAAAGATTCTGGATAAAGGGAATAAATTAAAAATGCCAAATAAATTTTATTGCACGAAATAATTGATTTCAGACACTGAAATGAAGTTCAGTTTATCGAATGCGAAAGTAAAAGTTTATAATAAATATAACATCTTATTTTTTTACTGATCGATGAGAAGATTTGGTGATTAAGATTAGAAAAATTTTCTGTACAATTGAACGCTATTTTTAACGGTTCGTTGGTTAAAAGAAAACGAGAAAATATTTTTAGATATATAATATTTATTACGTACTCACATGCAGTATACACCTAAACAAATATAGAGAAAAATGAGATCTGTTGAACTACGATTTATTATCAATAATGTATCTATGTTCTTTAAATTTCTTTCCGAACATCAATTTCATATTCTCCATTTTTCACGATGATTTGCTTCCTAGTGAAAGTTATTTCCTTTTCAGTATATTCAACTACGTGCAATAGTTACTCTATAATTTTTCAAACTACCCTTACGACATAGGAAGAAGTCTGTTCTCCGGAATCATAGAGCAGCAATCACATACGGGGTGTTCTATTTTAACCTGTGTATTATCGTTAATAATAATAAAAACTTCATTTTTTCGAAAGTAGTGCACTGTATTATTCTTTAACGCGTTGACTGCCATGGGGGCCATCGGTGACCGGCGACGCGACCAATAGTAAAATACATAATTAGAGTAAATCCCGATACTGATAAATTTTAAAATAACACCACTGTTACTATAATGGTTTGAAGAAATTAATGCCATACAGAACATGCAAAAATAATTTTATTAACACAAGAAAAATATACATATTATTTTTTTCAACATAATATACATCGCTTAATAAGAAATTCATGTTGGCGCGCGGCAGTCAACGTGTTAATATTTAAAGTTTGTATTTTAGCATCTAAAGTTAGCCATCGTATCATTTACTTTTGTTGATATGTAGTATATTGCTCCTATTTTCATATTCTAAAATGATAATTTCATTGTGTATTTAATTTCATTCACGTATCGATTAGAACTGAAAATTATACAGGGTGTCCCACGTAACTGGAACGGGCTGTATCGCCTAAACGGTTAGGAAATAGAAAAAACTATTATAAACCGAAGTTAAGTGGTACGGCTTTTCGTCGCTATGAGTTAAGTCAAACGGCGCATAATATACCAATAATTTTATATACTTATGTGCATCTGTGCATCAGAAAAGTGTACCTGCCTATTTTTTTAAACGGAAACCTATGCTTTTGACTATATAGATTGATGCAACATTTTGTGCTTTACATTAAAGTATTAACACTTATGCTCTCAACTCATTCGTTAAGAAATTCTCGTAGTTAAAAGTTTTAATTAAGCTAATTAAGGTAATTAAGTTAAAAGTAAAAATAGTACGTTAACAGTAAATTGCTCTTTTTTAAGTAAAATTAGAAAAAACGTACTACTTTTACTTAACACTTTATCGACCGCTAGCCTATTAACCCTCTATAGCCCGAATTTTGTCTGCTTATTGGAGAAAAAATTAAGATTGATTACATTTTTTCACTTTGATTTGGAAATGTTTTAACTAATAATTACCGTAGATGAATCGTGGTGTCACTACGGTAATACAGTAATCAAATTTAATAGTGCAGTGATAACTGAACAAAATTAATTTTTTAAAATATAGATGCATCAGTTTGTAACTTTTAAGTCACACGGTCCCATAGAGGGTTAATCGGCTTTTCGATTGCCAATGTTTATCGACCGCTAGCTTATTAATCGGCTTTCCGATTGCCAATGCTTATCGACCGATAGCCTATTAATCGGCTTTTAGCTATCGCCGGTTTTCGTTTCTTTACTGTTTTGTTAGTAGCTGTATACTAACCTCTCCATATCCGTATGAATTATAACATTTTTTACCCTTTACAATGGATAAAGATCGTGCGGATGAAGAGTTTTGTGTTAGAAAATCGCGGTAGACGAACGGCTGAAGCAGGCCATGTGCATTTTGTCAATGCGCTTCCCCACTTAAGGGAAATTCCTTGGAACCTACGATAATAAAACTAAGGCAGGGATACTGGTGGGAACGTCCTCAGGACTCCCAGATAGTCCAGGAAAGGATATTATTGTAGTCGCCTTCAGAGCGAACACACGTAAAATTAAACGAAGTATTAAAAACGCCCGCAGACTTATTCTTGACGTACCGCTCGAACCGCTTCCACCTTTGTCAGATCATAGCATTCCTTTGAAACAAAAGGAACAAGCACAGCACAACGAATAGCGAAAATTTACCCTGTACTGGGAGCAAATGCGCGCGCGACTAAGCCAGTCCTTATTGAGTGGCAGCCTCAACCACGACCGGTCGATAAAGTGTTAAAAACGAGCAATTAATTCTCCCAATTCACAGAATCACCCTGTATATTAAAATCTGACACTCTGTATACGCACACAAACCCAACCCAACTCAATAAACCTCAATTCTCTCAGTTACGAGCCCTCAATCATCCCCAAGATATCCAAACTCTTCCTCCTCGATCCCAAACGAATCCGCTGAATCCTCTGTTTCATCCCCGACGTCCTTGAATCCTTTTTTTCTTCTTCCAAGTTTCGGACATTCGCCCGGTCGTTCGCATTTCGCCGTCCGCGCGTTCCTTTCGATCAGATAAAAATGTTACGCATTCAATGCATGCCTATCCGTCCGCCATGCCGGCGATGCTCTGGAGCACGGCGTCGAGAGACTCTTCCCGCAGGAATTCTCTCGATCGGTTCACGTTGTCGGCCGAAAGAGGCTGACAGAGGAGGAAGAAGGTGGAACAGGGGCTGAGGGAAGAGAGGGACCTGGTGTTCGGGGTAAGAGAGCGGAATCGGCGCGTGTGTAACCGCGTGTTCCCTGTTCGAGCAGCATCGGCGAGAAGCGACTTCTCGAGGTCGTCGATGGACCTCTCAGTCCTTCGGCGGACGATTTATCAGAGCCGAAAGATCAAGCCAGGTGAGCAACACGCGCGCGATCATAGACACGAACACGTATCGCGTGGATAACGCTGTACCCCGTATATACACGATGGCTTAACAACGCAATTTATCAACGGCCGCTTTCATCCGGGCGATTCTACGTAGCAATTAACGTGTCCACTGCGGGAACATCGTATTTTAAAGGTTTACGGCCTCGACACGCCCATACAAAATTCACTAGCCTCACGCACGTCCTCCTCTGCACGGCACGATTTTTCTACTTTCGCCGAGATTTACGATCGGACTATACACGATGACAGCGATCAGCGATGTCCAATACCGATCGATTCTACTTTGCGTGCCGATTTCTGCCCGATTCAATAATACATCTAGTGGCGCTATAAATTACACCCTTTCGTTTCTCCGAAGAAAATGGTGTTGGAACTGCGGCCGAAATGTAGGATGTTGATATGCTGGAAGGAGGTGGATACATCCGAGGATGACTCTCTTTTGACCGTTTCAGTGTTAACTGTTGGGATTCACCGAGAATATGTGCATACCCCCGCAACGCGTAAGACCCACCAGCTGCAAGGTCTTTTTTGACCTGTGCTTTATTGCACTTTCTGTTGATCAGCCCGAGGATTCCCGAGGACTAGTCAGTCTGTTTTAGCCGCCAGCACTCCCACGTTGAAGACCGGCACCATTTTAACATTCTAGTTTTCCAATTACAATAGTATTTTTACATTTCTCTTTTTTACTAAACAAAATTTATGTCCTAGGATACGTGTATTTTACCACCTGCGATTTTATTAAGAATAAAACAGTTTCCACAGTAAACACTGTTTAACCAGTTTAATAAATATTCCAACATTACCCCTTTGCACTCTGTGTCTCGGTCGATGTTTTATCCCAACTGGTTCGTCTCTAATCCTTTGCGGTCTTACGTCGAACCAGACTCGACATTTTACTTTGTTCCATTGTTTTCAGTTTTTTGGATATATTGGGATGTGCAACTCGCGGCAAGGGGACATTCGTGGGCCTTCATGCGACCCTCAACGGTTTCGGAATTTCCCAGTACACCATACCCGCTACGTATTGGAAATTCGGATATCGTTCAAGACAGCAGGCAATTTGCGAAGCCATCGATCACTGTTGGGTCCCAAGGATAGGCAAGGCTCGAGAGGGTCACTCAACCAGCCATCTGATTGACACTTTGGAGTGGCCTTTCCTGCGTAGTCCTTGGGACCTTTAATTTATGACCACACAAGTGAAAATTCTTCCTACTCCTGACTTGGGGTTGGGGGTGTGCCCAATTGGCACTACTCAGAGAGGTGGCAATGCTCCACCAATGGAGCTGAAGAACCCGGAAAACGCAGTGAACTCCACCCACACAGGATCAGTTATATAAAGCGAACAAAATTGCCAAAGACTAGATTTTTACTATTTTTCTTCGTTACACCAACAACATTACTGTACTCGTACCTTGTCGTATCGGGACTCTTTCTTGTACTAAACTCAAATAAATTGCTTGTTAAGTTTGATTATTGAGTGGATTGAATTTTTTCCGCGTCGTAAACAAAATAGACTCCATTGTCATTAATTTAACATTGGAGGTGCAGCGCCAGTAAGTTCGCGAGATTACGGTTGCACACGTACAGGAGGTTCATCAACAACCCTTTCTACGCTCGAAATAATCACCATAGAGTCAATCGCGAAAGAATAATTTTTTCGTAGCCCATCGCTACATCTGGGTTCCAGAGACGTACCGTTAGATCTTTCGAGCCCGTAACTTCAAAACATGTTTGTCCAAGATTGAAGCGCTTCGCAAGTTTACTATCTGCCGCGTCTAGGGTCTGAGACACCCGGATATTCGTGCACATGGTACTCGTAGGTAGCTTCACTATCTGCGAGTGTCCAGGTAGGTCTAGTGTACCCTGTATGTAGGTCTAGTGTACCCTGTATACATTCTAATGTGTACTAGTAGATCTAGTGTATCCTCCATACATTCTAGTGTGTTCTAGTAGGTCTAGTGTACCCTGGTTAGCAAACTCTCTCTGACGATTCTTTGCCTTGAGACGAAACATCTCCAATTCGAGACTAAAGTCAAACCAAACGGTATCCTTGATCTCAGGAATCATCCCTTAACCGCTTGAGTGCTGTAGCGTAGGTAGCTTCACTACCTGCGAGTGTCCGACAGCCAAGGGGTGGTCACCTCTGTTCGGTCGCATCACCGAACAATAAACCATCGTAAACACATTAAATCAAACCTACGATAAAATCCTAGACCGAACTCCTCAGCCTCGTCACTTTCACACCTTTTCCTTCCTTTCCGGGTTTTTCCTCCATATACAGTTACTTCAAACTCCTTCTACCTTCACCTTCTCCCTCCATCACCTTTTTTCTCTAATCAATCAGCAACTGTTGAGCGTGCCGTCGACGCTGTGGCCCTAAACTGAGTTAACGGTCTCGGGCCTCGTTGAGAAGGATATCGTTGAACCTCGTCTCGAGTGTCGAAGTCTCCTGTTTGTTGAATGTTGTGGTCAATCGTGATTTTCGTGTTCTTCCGTGTTATAATAATCGTGTTCTCGTGTTGTTGGTCTGATGTGTTCTTGTGATGTTTGTGTTCTTGTGATTTCTTGATGACTGTCTGATGTGATCTCGTGTTTGACTGTTTTCTGCGATCTGTGTTTGACTGTCTTCTGCTCTTCCTTCCCGATTGAGACGTCGTCTCTCACGACGCTTCGAGAAGGGAGAGTTTTCGGGGGTTGAGACACGCGGATTGGCTAACGTCATTTTGCGATGAACCGAAGGAGGTGGTCGTAGTTTTAATTGGTAGAAAAAATACGTAGAAGGAGGTGACCACCCCTTGGCTGTCGGACGCTCGCAGGTAGTGAAGCTACCTACGAGTGCCATGTGCACGAATATCCGGGTGTCTCAGACCCTAGACGCGGCAGGTAATAAACTTGCGAAGCGCTTCAATCTTGAACAAACATGTTTCGAAGTTACGGGCTCGAAAGATCTAACGGGACGTCTCTGGCACCCAGATGTAGCGATGGGCTACGAAAAACTATTCTTTCGCGATTGACTCTATGGTGATTGATGGCTTCGCAAATTGCCTGCTGTCTTGAACGATTTCTGAATTTCCAATACGCAGGGGTACGATGATTGCCGGGAAATTCCGAAAGGCCCACGAATGTCCCCTTGCCGTGTGTTGCGCGTCGCAACAGTGGGAGCCTCCCTTTGTCATGTACGGATTCTTCCCTCTCATTGTTTTCGTTTCCAACA
>SMSQ01020260.1:0-15010 GCA_019453375.1 Ctenoplectra terminalis | reverse complement strand
AAGGAATTTTTTCTAAAAGTATTACATACTTTCCATGAAGACCAGCTTCTTCTAACAGTTTTTGGAATTGCTCTTTCCGTTCCTTCATTTTGTTCCTCTTTTCCCGCCTCTCTTCTTCAGCTCTCTCCTTTACGTACTTCTCGAACACTTGCTTCCTCTCCTTTGACGTCAAAAGTAAATACCGGGGGTCAAACACAATTTTATGAAGCTCCTTTTCCCAAGTGCTAAACGCGGATACCTATCAATCAAGATTGTTTAAATTAAATAAATTTTACTTTATATTTTGCGTGTCATTTATATCAATTAATAATGATTTACATCTTTCTCTGCAAGCATATCTCTGAACGATTTAATTCTTGTCTCCAAAGGAACAATTGCCCTCTCTCTAGCTGCTCGTACTTCCGCTTCTATTGCAGCTTCTTTCCCGATGTCAATAGTCTTTTTACTTTCTTTCTCTTCCTCTTCTTTCGGGGTAACAGCTAAAACGAGTGTGGTAATTTTACTGACACGTTAAAATTTTAACACAATGCAAATCATTGGTATAATATTTACTTTTCGTATCTTCTTGTTTCATCTTTTTCGCTGGTGTTGGTTGGTCATCATCGCTGCTTTCGCTTGTATCCGACTGACGCGGCGTTTTAGTAGTTACTACTGCATCTGGTGGAGTAGATACCATTTTATCGACATCTTGACGGCCAATGAGATCATCGGGTCTTTCCCAGACAGAAATTCGCGACGAGGGGTTGTAGAAAAATACGCGTCCATCGCCCGTCCAAACAACGCACCTAATAAATCAAGTTTAAATTGATATTTTCCTTGAGTAACATAAAAAGTGTTAAATTAACTTTTAAAGATATACCAAGGAGTTCCAGGCACTGGTGTGCTAGAGATTGGTCTAGATTTATCTTGAGGCTTCGCAGCTTCTTTAGGTGCCGATTCCTCCTTTTTCGGTTTATTAGCGTCTGCTTCTTTTACATTATCTTTGGTTTCGTGATTGCTCTCTTGAGGTTTTTCTTGTTTTGTGAGCTCAGCAGCTACATTGTTACTAGTAACAGTATTACTAGGCACAGTAGTATTTGCAGAGTTGGCAGCCGCTTCTTCTGTCTTTTGCCGCAGTGCCAATTTTGCACCTGGTAACAAATTTGATTACGATAAACACTTTTGCGTTGAACATCTTACTTGCAAACTTGTATCATAAAAACATACTTTCAAGATCTTTTAAAGCTTGTGGTTTTTCCCAAACAGACTCTCCAGCTTTGCTGTTATAATAATATAACCTGCCATCTGGAGCGCGATGCTCCGTCCACACCATGGCGGATGCTACTAATTCTTGATCGAGTTGAGCTAATATTGCAGGATCTTCCGTCGGAGCTTGCGGAGCCATTACTCCATGCGGCATTTGTGGCATGCCTGATAAAAGATTTGTTTTATTAAAAAAGAAAAAAAAAATCATATAATTATTTTTTACATATAATATATAACATTGTATTACCCCAATTTGCCTGTGGCGGACCATAGCCTCCAAAAGGCTGGAATCCCGGGGGTGGCATACCAAAAGGTGCTGCTCCGAATTGTGTTGCAATTGGACCACCAAATTGATTTGGCATCCTGTGTTGCATAGGTATCATATTAGGAGGAGGTTGCATCATATTTGTATTTACCGCTGGGGTATTCATAGTTGGGGCATTAGTTACTGTTGTAGGTGCTGTACCTGCGTTTAAAAGCACAATATTATGATATTTTTATTCAAGTTTCTTGTACGTTGATTAAAATTTTTTATACAAAAATTATTGTACCGTACCATTTGCTTGTGACGCGTCGGTTGGTTGCGTGTTCATATCCGGTGCTTCACCAAGTGTTGGCGGTGGACCTGTACCAGGCGGTGCGGTACTGAGTTGGTTAATAGCATCTGCATTATTTGTCGAAGATTGTTCACTACTTTGAGAAACCCTATTTTCACTAATTTGATTCGGGGTAGTAGCTGTAGAAGTAGGAGTATTAGACGGGGTTGTTTGTTTAGATGCTCCGTGTACCAACTGTTCTAACTGTAAAAAAAGTAAACATTGTTTAGTACAGATATTAATCGTACATGTTAATGATAGAAAACTGCAATGAAATCTGACGTACCTGGTCTTGTACCATGACTTTAACGTTTGGTCCCTCTGGCTTTGTCCACGTAGTTTCTCTTGTACGAATATTGTAATAATATGATTTTCCATCCGGTGTTTTCGTCTCTACCCATACCTCTCCATTGAGATCTAAGCCTGGAATGTTTGCTTGCTGTTGCGCCTGCTGTTGCGGAGGCTGCTGCTGACCTGGAATCTATAACAAAGTTCCAGGTGTTACAACGAGATATTTATATGGTCCACTACGTTTCTGTAAATCAAAATTTACGTTATTCATATTTGGTGGTCCCATTCCAGGAGGTGGTCCGTACGGTCCCGGACCTGTCCCAATTGGGCCATTCATCATGTGTGGTGGTGGCTAATTGCATATAAAGTGAAATTATACTTAATCACTTTATAGGGAAAAATTTCAAGCCAGAAGACATAAAATCAAATGATAATTACCATTCCTGGAGGTCCCATGAGGTTCGGCGGTCCCATAAGATTCGGTGGCCCCATAGGTCCCCAACTAGGATCGAACGGCGGAGGTCCTCGAAATCTTGGTCCTGCGGGCCCCGGTGGACAGTTTGGCCTAGGAGGTCCCTCGAACGGAAATCCGTTATTAGCTCCACGAAACATTGGTCCTCTAGGTCCAAATCCTCTTCCTCTAAATCTTGGAGGCCCACCTCTCATGGGAAAATCAAACCCACCTCTGCCACGACCCCTTGAATTATTGTTATTTATCTTGACTATATACTTTACGTACCATACGTCTGAATCATTTACCCATCTGTAGACATCATCGTCTTCTCTTGTACTAACTTTACGTTTAATAACAACAAACTCAAACACGAATGCAACGATATCACGTGCGAATCAACTATTTGTTGCGTACGCCTCGTTTACATTATTTTTCAACAAAAAGTATGAATATTGTCGACGGTGTTGTTACCTTCTCGTGTGTTATGTTGAATACGTGAAAGAAAAAAAAAAGAAACAATCTGCATTTACAAATGAGAAATTCGTTATCACAGAAAGTTTATGAAACAAATTAATCAAACATTATATTCAACAATTGTGGGCAAATCATTTCATCGTATAGGAGCGTAAGTAGTAATAATACACGCGTTTCCATAGTATTTACTAAGGTGTAAGTAGTTCGTGGCAATACGAAGTTTGCTCGTTCTCGTCAGGCATATATTAAGAGGTCATGCATAACTATTGTGAAGGGGACAACTTAACCTTACTTCCTCGTCTCGTATTTTCGTGAACGCGTAACGTGAGGGGTGTATGGGGTGATAAGAGAAACTATAACGCACCTAAAGCCTCCTCTTCCCCGTGGTACGAAATGCCTATAATCTTCTCCATCGAAACTGTAATCTTCAGTTTCTTCCATACCCTCCTCATTATGCTCCTGTTCATTATTAGAAGCGGTTTCGGTAACCGCGGCTGTTTGCTCGGTACTCACTTCCATTTTACAATAATATAGAAATTAAAAGTTTATTTTCTATACGCCCATTTATTTCTTTTCTCAGCTTGCACAAAAACGCCGCAAACAAATCACTATTTTATTCAATGTAAGCCGTAAACATATTATTACCAACGCAAGGAAACCATTTTCCTAGGATTCAATTGTCAGTGGGGGAAACATAACAGCTTGTAATTACATCACTCGCGCGATCAGTCGTTTTCTTCGATATTTCTTCGATATTTCTTCCTGAATTTCTGGTTAACATAATTTTATATTTTACGATTAAATCTTCAACTCTTTGGGACACGCTGGGACTAAAAGCGTCCCATCTTTTTGACGCACCGTAATGCACGGTGGGACATTTTTAGTTAGACAGACTTAGGGAAAAGGACGCGCTTTAATAAGTACCTATATAATAAATAGTTGGACTATTTCAGTCCCACCCTGTAACAATAAATTTAATTAAATTATTGTTATTCTTTAATGCTTTTACATAATGCGATTCCTTTATTAGTAAGAATATACCAATTTTGTTTCGTTTGATATTTGATTTCTATGCAACATGGGTCTACTTTGTTATCTGAAATCCTGTGCCGCAAAGAGTTAAATCGTGATAATAAACGTTAGTTCGTGAGCTACGTCGATACTGAGTTCCTCGATGCAGTTAAAAGATGAACTTTTGCTGTGGAAACAAGAAATAAAAGAAGATTCGAACGAGGTAAAGTGGTTATTCAAATATCTTTCCCGCGATCTTAGCGAGCGTCTCAAGAACCGCGTAATTGTTAGAATTGTCTCGCTTATTGAGAAAGATTTTCCTCGTACGCATATTTATCGTTATAAATCGTTCGTATTTTCTTGATCGGTAAAGATTTCATGTTTTTCACTATTCTCTGTGAGAAGCACGATTAATTGCTTCTCGATTGTTTAAACATGGCAGGCGAACATCGCTTGGAAACAAGTGACTGCGCAACAAAAGATTTAATTTTAATCGACGGTACCTTTTCACTAGATAAATTAACTGTTCATTTTAACGTAGCGAAATATACTTGGATAATTTAATCGAATAATTGAAACAATATATAATTATGTATCAAAGGTTCGTTTAGAATCGCTTAATTTATATTTTCTTATTTTTCGGTTACTTACATTTTATTTCTTTATTTGCACAGGATTTGTCCGGTATTTACAATAATTTTATTTATAATGCATGATTTATACTTATATTGTAATATATATTGTAATTATATTGTAACCACGATTGTTACCTTAGATTTTCAATTATACTTCGTGATTAATTTATTTCTCATGTTATTTCGTTTTCATTGTTTCACAATTTCCTATGTAATGTTAGAAAAAGAAAAGAGGATCATAATCTTCCTACTTCGTTTAATAATTTTCATTCAGATCAAAATTGTGTAACATTCTAATTTTAACTCGTAAAATAAGAGAAAAAGATTCTTTATCGAACAATGTGTATAGATCTTTTTTTAAACGCTTGAAATCGACCGATCCGACTACTGTTTTCGATCGTACGTACAAGCTCGTGTATAGTTGGTTTGTCGGCACACCTGTCCACGTATTAACTTTGCCTCTGATCACACAGCGTCACAGCGTATGCACTTAAGACTGTTTGTACAACCGATATCTATAGTGACATGTCAGTTACCTGTCAAAGGTTCGCGATAATAGTATCGATAATGCTCGTGGAATTAGATTTAGTCAGCGTCTTTGTGAACGTCATCCTCGAAGCGCCTCTATTTATCTCGTGATCATGAAACTATCTTGCGATTCAAGGCAGGAAATTCTGGATTGTAGTTTCGTAAAAATTCATAACTGCGAATCGTTAAATGTACGATAAGATATATTAAATATTGCTTTATTTTTTAATAATAAAATTTTTTAAATATAGGTTATACGCGCCTTGCAGCGAGCAACCAGCTATTCAGCCGCCATATCAGTGGGACCTCGCAATTACTATTATCTTTAATAGTAAGTTGCATGTTATCTGATACTTTACCAAAAACGCTTCATACATAGTCGATTAATCGATAAAATTGATTAAATTCATATTTCTTAATTTTTGGTTATATTAAAGTTTCATTATCTAATTTATAATACAATAAATTAGATAATAGTAATTTAAATCTGTTTCAAGATACACAAGATTTTTCTCATTAGAGATTTCTAATAATGTATAACTGTAAGAAACTTAAAAATCTTTTTTTCAACTTCTAAAAAGATTTCTATTTTATATGGATAAAATTTACAGTAATCAAGGATACATATTTTTAATATCTTATTATATCTTAAAAACTGCAATCTAATTTAAAAATAGTGGATTGTTCAATTTTATCACCAAGTTGACTATATATTAATAATTGAAGGCTTCAGTTAATGAAAGGATCGTGTAACATTTTTGAGAAAATTAAGTTATTTTAGTGAATAAAGACGGTATATGATATTCTCTCACGTGCTACCTTATTTCACTTTCTATCATCACAGATTACAAACTTACAAAGTGGACGAAGGAACTTCTTATTAAATCAAATAAAAAAATGTCGAAGGAGCAATTTTCTAACGTAATTTACTACAAATTAAAAATCTCTGAAGCCTTGAATTGCCTCTGTATTGCCTCTGTATTGCCTCGAAACAGAGGTTCCATAATAATTATCAACGATATTATTTTTTTATCGTCGTTTTTACACGCCGATACTCGCAACGCAAGTCGGCGCGTTATTAAACCGATAATCGTCTCCGCTCGTGTAAATGGATAAGAGTAAATTAATGTTCGTGCAATCGAACGATGTAATTCGGACGTGGTATTCGCAATTAGCACCGTCTGATTTCGCGGTTTGCCACGATCGGTCGTGTCGTGTGTATTGAGTCGTCGCGTGGAGAACTTCCCTTGTGACCCGCGAGAGATTATTGTTAGATCTCGAATAACGGGCCGCGTGCCTTCGATTCTCCATGACCGTGTTAGGTCTCATTCAATGTAAGTATGTATATTAAATTTCCACACCGATATTCGCCCTTCGCGATCCATTTCTCTTAAGATCGAAATTACAATGGCCCACATTTGCCAGCTGAACCGTTTAATTTCCTCTTCTCCCGTGCCAGTTTTAGCACTTTGTTCTTTGTGTCGCACCGTTCCAATCTACATTCTTTTTCCTTTCGCCGAATGTTCCACTTATGCGAGTACTTGTTTCGGTAAGAATTACTTTGCACGCGTAAGCAGTTTCTTGTTTCTAAGGCAATAGAAATATATTTTGTAGCAATTTTTGTTCGGTTAGAAAATTATACCCGAAGGCCTATCGGTTAGGGCAGGAGTCTTCTGGCCTTTCGAGCGAGTCAGTTCGCATTTTACATTAGTAGAACATAAACTTTAGTTATGTTATAAGTACAATCCTGATTTAGTTACTTGTCCTTAGACTACCTCTTATAATTTTTTTCTGTTTGTAGACAAAGTTTGTATCTTAAGAGTTTGTGTCTTACTACACCATTCCGTTTTTTGACTAATTTATAGATATGCTGAAGGACTCGTAATTTTAATATCATTAACCCTTAGCGCTTCCTTGGCTCTGCTGCGGAGATATTCTGTTTTCAACACGATCGCGCTCAATTGCCAAAGATATACCACGATGAATTACAAAATTAACCGTTTGCACTCGGAGCTATCTCGCGACATTTTTATAGGAAAGCGTGCAAACAGAAATCGTTCCATATTTCGGTATATACGATACTTTTTGATTTGCTGTCTCTTGCCATTTGAAATAAAGAACTTCAAGGAAACATGCATTTTCTAAAAAAGTTATGCCGACGTAAGTTCATCCTCTGTAATCATTAATAAACTCTGATGTCCCCTGAGAGGAGACGTTCGAGTGCAAAGGGTTAAAAATTTATGTTTCGTTTACGAGAGGAAAAAGGATATTTGTAAAATGAGTAAAAACAAGTACTTTCACGAGCAATAGTAATTTTTTCCGTTCAAAATGAAACTTCTTTTCTTCGGTTTTCTTTCTACGATAAAGAATCGTATGGAGTGCAAAGGGTTAACATCGAAGCTAAGACGAGAGGCTTAAGATTCTTTTGAATATTAAATAATACCAATAATTAATTATATAAATTATCCTCGGAAAGCAACGTCTCCAAAATTCAAGATAAATGTTTCGTAAAACCCATCTATCGCCAGATCTTGCAGCAGCCACAAATTAATTTAACTCCAACAGTTATTTTTGAGTGTAAACTGCAACGAATCCCCTTTCTTCGTCGAACCGTGAAGCCACAGAGGTTTTCAGGGAAGATCGGGAATTCCGAAAAGCTCGACAATGTCACAGGATGAATCAACATTTTCCCAGCCAAGCAATTTCCTTTGAACCTTAGTTCTGCGTTGTCTAAATCGCGCGTCCTATTTTCAAAATGGCCGACGCGAGTTCGTCGCGCGTCGAGGCGACGGTCCTTTTTGTTCCAACGGTGTTCGCAGATTTATTTTCGCAGCCTCGAATTAGTCGAGGGTCAATGACAAGCGCGACGAAGGTAGTTAACGCGGGGAATCGTCAACGCTTTTAAGTATGAAAAGAAGAATATGCAAGGATAGAGGGAAAGGGAAAACGAGAGAAAAGAAAGAAAGACTTAACGATAGGGGGCGGAGGCAAGGAACTCCACGGTCGAAGGAGTTGACGTTTTGGTACTGAAATAGCTTTAAACCACTACGAGTCAGAAATACTCGTGCCATTCCCCCTTTAATGCCCAGGAACATAGGGTGAAGAGAAGAAAGCACCGATTTGAGGGCAGAGAAGCTAGAAAACGACGACTTTACGACCTCATCTCGCGCCCATTCGACGGTACAAAGTGGATTGTACGCGAAAGAATCTTGCGTTGAGTTTTTAAATTTTGTTTTGATCGGAATTGGAGAAGATTCTATCGTTCTTTTTCGTATCCATAATTTACTATGATTAATTTATGGAGGATATTGTTATTCCATTGCGCCCATTCCACAAAGCAGATTATACGCGAAAGAATCTTGCGCTGAGTTTTTAAATTTTGTTTTGATCGGAGTTGAAGAATATTCTATCGTTCTTTTTCGTATCCATAATTTACTATGATTAATTTATGGAGGATATTGTTATCCCATTGCGCCCATTCGACAAAGCAGATTATGCGCGAAAGAATCTCGTGTTCAGTTTTTAAATTTTGTTTTGATCGGAATTGGAGAAGACTCTATCGTTCTTTTTCGTATCCATAATTTACTATGATTAATTTATGGAGGGATATTGTTATCGGTGAACTTAAAAAGAGATTTATCGCTGGTAAATATTTTTTTAATTCCACTTACAATTAGTCTTTAAACCTAGTTCTTTGCGCACTCTGTGCAGCTCCGTGTAAACGATTTAATTGTTCTTTCTTGAGATAAAGTATTTTAATAGCGCTGAGAATTAAAATAGAATTAGAATAAAATTACATCGGTTTATCTCAGGAGTGACGGTAAAAGAAAAATTATTTTTCTGAGTTTCTTTTTCTCGCTCGTGGATCCCTTTGAAACGCTTAAAAATTAACCAACATGTAAGTTCACGTTTTCGTATCTAGCTTATGGTTCGTTTTACATTTCCTGTTACTGAGAGTCGTCGAGTACTAAAGAAACATGTTTCCTTGTAATACAACAGATTGCATTGTTAACCACATTGATAAGTCGGGTATTAACCCAGTTGGAAATTCGCGTGCTAAACGTTAACTCGCGTTCATGCTATTTTCTTTACTTAATCTCTTTTTCGTGAGTGGTATTCATATTTTGCCAAGAATATAAGACTTGGTACAAAGGGTGCGTGGTTTGTGTATTGTTTCTGGTTCGTCCTTGTTCCTTAAAAATCGCAGTGTTTTGTTTAAAAAAAAAAGAAAAAGAAAAAAAAGAGAACACCGTATAAACAGGTGTAAGGTTTGCTTTGGTCGCTTTCGACATTCATTGCAAGCTTTATGGGAGCGTACAGTTTGTTTTCTGTAAAAAAACGTTCTGTCTTTGTCGAAGCGTCGTACAGTCATTGATAATGATACAATTATTGAATAATTAATCTGCTTAGAAAAATATAAATACTTACTCTTGTTATAAAATTGGAAGATGAATATTCTGGTCGTAAAAAATGTGATTCAGCAGAGACAAAGTATTTTATCGCAGAATCGAATCGGTACATTCTTATAATTATTAGTTGTCAGAAATAAACGAATCTTCCACGAAAACGTGTTAGAATAATTGTGACGTAAAAATGTGATATACATATGTGTATATATATCGTTTCTCTTCAAAAGAGACTCATCGTAGGTTGAGGAAGAACTCGTCTGTGGATTTATGGCAGTTTCTCCTGAATAAGTCGGAATACCGCGCTCATTATTTCTTTTTTTCTTTTTTTACGGCTACATAAAGGAAAGCTGCATTTTATAAGAAACATCTTACTTTGACGTAAAGCTGCTCTCCACTTTCTGTATACTTTACGAATAAAAATATGGGAGTTTGAAGAAATGTCACTATTTTAAAATAAATATATGATAAGCGCAAGTATCTTTTATAAAACAATAAATGTACTATTATCGTTTTTCTGAAAAATATTATATCGTATTAGAGATTATTCGATTCTTTCCTTTGTAGAGGAAAAATTGCAAGATTCTTAAGGAAAATTTCAAAATACGGATGACGGAAAATGGCTATTTTAAGATTTAATCGAAAACAAAGAAATTCATGCAGAACATATAAAAATATTTCTTAAGGAATCAGAAAGATCTCGATCAGTTATTTGAAATTTAATAGAAAAGATATAATGTCCTCTTTTGTTCTTTTAACGACAAATCAAATTACGAAGGACATTAACCTTCGCGCCTTCGAAGAAACTTTGAATCATTCTTGGCAACGTGATTAATTGCAAAGAAAGAGTAACTTTTAGCTTCTGGGAAATCATTTGAAGCGCGAGTGCTAAAATTCTCACAATAGTCTTCTGGCGAAACTGTGCAAGCGGTATCTTGCTCTTGCCACCTTTTCCTTTGAATTTCGTTCACCGAAGGTTGTTCTGGCTTCTGAAAATCTGCTTCAACAGCAGTCGCTAACAACCTAACGACGCGTTTATCATTTTTCTAAAGAAACAATGTTTATGCCAAGACTCGTGTCTTCTTGTATCTACTATTCAACTTGAATAATTCAACATTGTAAACTTTCTTACGAATTTAACCATTTAGTAACGCATATAGTTGTATCAATGTTTTCCGATAAAATAGTTCCTCTATAATTAAAAGAACTATAATCACAAAGCAAAAATAAAAAAAAAGATCGCTGAAACTATCCTTAAATAATATCGAAAAATGCAAAGTGGACTCGGCAATTTTTTATCAGAAAAACTATATCAGAATAATTTTAATCCATATTCATTACCACTCGCGACGACTACAGCCACGATTATCAAGGTTACACTTTATTTAACCCTTTTCTCATCCACAGTTAATGGCCACTTCTCGCTATAATATCTCTCCCCTCGCACCTACCATTTTCTTTTTCAAATTATACCTTTCAATCAACTTTCACCACCATCTATCAACCTTCAAATCCTTCCTTCCAGTACAAACTCCATCCACACCAATTCAAACTTCCTCTCTTTCCTCCCAATTCCTCTCGACTCTCTCCAACAACCCTTATCACAACCCTATCTCCTCCAATAAACTCTCAACCCATCAACAGATCATGCAACGAATTTCAAACAACCGAAACGATCGTTCGAATCAAACGAACAAACTTCCCCCGGAGCATCAAATCCCGCGAACAAGCTGTCTTCGAGAGCAACAAGCATCGAACGAGTAAAGGAGCTTCACCCCTTATCCCCTATCTAATCCTACCCGCCTTAAGGTCCTTCCTAGACGCGAGGAGCTCTTGAAACGACGCCGGCCACATGCGACGTACGCGTGAAAATTGTCTCACGGCTCGTAAATAAATCGTGGCGAGACATTTTCCCATGAATTTGTCCGCGTAACCCAGGTTTCGACGATCGGTTCGCGGTTTCGAAACGAAAGAGCACGCGAAACGAGGATCGCGTCGAGAGAGGCGGCTGCACACAGTTGGACATTGGCCAGCCGTCGACACGAGGTTCTCCGAGCGTTGCTGCGAGGCGTGCCGAGCTACCACGACGCCTGGCGTCGCGACGTCGCTGCCCAGAGGTGCCTCAGTGTGCCGCGTATCGTCGAACGTGCATCTGCGTGTCGTTCTGGCCGCGTGTTACGTTCGTTCTGTTTCCCCTATTTCTTCTGGTACCAATCGGTTTCTCCGTTACTGGCGCGAGCGCGAATCGAGACATGTGACGACGGACGAGAAGCTTGGAAAATGACGAATAGATTAGTTGGCGCGATCACCGGCCACCGGATGTGGTAAACGGGACTGAAATCCTGCGTTTAAGACTTTTGTAATCGTACCATTGGTTTGTAGATCATCTCGTTGGCTTTGTGGAGATCTCGATAGGTTGGGTTTTATTGGAGAGAAGTTTTTTTTTAATTGGTTTGTTCTTTGAGGTAGTTATTCTTTGTTTTTCTTGTTTTTTTGTTTTTTGTTTTGTTTTTGGTAGTTTTGTTGGATGAATCGTTTGAGGCTATTGGAGTTGTTGGTGGATGCTTGGAGGGTGGAGTTTCTGGGGTGGCACGGTTCTTCTGCGGCGATTTTATGGGAGTTTACATGACGCGGATAGGATTGGTATTAATAAGAAACGAGTAGAAAATTTTCTGTAATGAAATTTGTATTTTACGAGACAAGATAAGGTAAATTTTGGAGGGTGCTTTCTTTACGAGTATTTCAAGATGGAACCTTAGAGAAGAGTCATAGAGAATGTAATTAATTTTTTTTTTTAATCTACTTAAATTCATACTTTTAATTCTTTTGTCATCTTCTAACGATGGCCACTGAATTATCAAAAGGATTCGGATCGCAGGCAGCGGTTGAGATACGAAAGTCTCGCGTGTTAGTTTGATACAAGATCTTATAATATTGAAAATGTTTGATCGGCACACCTATGGTTTGTGCAGAAAAAGGAGAATGGAATTTTAATCGTCCACTTGTTCCATACGATCATGCGTC
Organism: Ctenoplectra terminalis; assembly: GCA_019453375.1. Taxonomy (NCBI): domain Eukaryota; kingdom Metazoa; phylum Arthropoda; class Insecta; order Hymenoptera; family Apidae; genus Ctenoplectra; species Ctenoplectra terminalis. The sequence continues at coordinate 2,346 of SMSQ01020260.1, read as the reverse complement.
AGTGCGACACGCAAAGTGGCAAGACATTTTATATTTTGGGGAACAAATTACGGGAGTTTCTTCTTCGATAAGGTCGAAGAGATCACGAATACCGTGGTCGAGGGCGTAACGATCATCTTGCCCCTTTTTTTTTTTTCTTCTTCGAATGTACCGAGAAAAATCGATCGAATGTTTGAGTCTGGCATAATAAAATATCATAAACACCGGCACGTAGCGGTGTTTGAAGGTTCGAACGCGAAACGTATAAAATAGTCGTAAATTTCACAAAATTCTGGAATTTATACAACGATTGACTGAAATAACTTCTTCCCTCGAGGCAAATAAAATTTTAGAAGATAATTTAGGAGAAAGTTTGGAAGAAAATCTCGTTTACCCATTCCGATGGGTCCTAGAAATAGGAAACTCTGTTTGGCCACTCTAAGTGTCGAGTTTGCGATTCATAAAATTTGTTATCGGCCTCGAAGCTCGTAAACACGCCGGAGAACGCACAAAGGTTGATCTCTTCCACTTAACGTTGCACTTGAAGCTCAATAAACGCGTCGTTCCCTTGCGGACAGAGAGAAAGAGGAAAAAAGAGGAGGATCGATATATAGTTTTCCCTAATAAAGGCGTTATAGAGTATCAATGGAACTGTTGACGGACAGGCTATAACATTAATAGCAACTTTAATTCGCTGGTTAAGCGTAGAGAATTACGTGTTCGTCTCTGGGTTTATTTTTCTTCATTTTCAAGCACAGCCATTGTGCGTTAAATAACAAATGTAATCGATCATGACTACGAACTTTTCGAACTCCAATTTCGTTTTGCTTCTTTGCGTTGCAATTTTCATTCGCTTCTACCAGCGCGAACGCCCGAGTTCTACATTTCTCGTTTATTTTCCCATCGATGCGTTCCCGTTTAAACGTTCGTTTTTTTTTTTTTTTTTTCTTTTTACCATTTAAATTTCATGTTACAAAAAATTGAAACATATTACCGTTTCGTTCGGACATCGACTCGCTGAATAATCCACGCAATGGTGCGCATTTTTTTTCATCTGGTAGCTCGACGAAGATAAAATTTTTCTCGAGAGTATCTTGCGCTTGTATTCAACTTATTATCTATTTATGTTGGCTTTTCTGGAAGTCGGAGAGATTTTGACAGCTTGCTCATCCGCGTGGTATCGCTATCTCGAGGAAACTCTAAAAAATATCTTAGCAATTCGTGTAATAGTAACACTAGTAACACTTTTCTATTAGGAATTTGTTCTGGTTCTTTTTTTTAGTGAGGAAAGAAAAAAAAAGGAACGATTATAGTAGGACACGCAACGATTTATTACAGTTAATTGCAGAACTAAGTAGAACGATCTCGGTGGGTTATTCTTACGTAAATAAATTAATTGCCGTGCTGGCGTACCGAAACGAACAGATTCCTGATGGTACAGTTACGTCGAAGCCTTGTAATTGGAAGGAGTAATTACAATGTTAATTGATGAGAACCGGTGAATCGGGCAACCATTGTACCTTAGACTGGGGTGTAAATTATTCGAAACTTACGGAACAGTACTTTCCACGTACAGCAACTTCGCGAAACGTATTCGCACCTAACAATTGTTTGAGAGTTGAAAACACTGAGAATTTAAAATATCTAGTAAAAAAAGAAGAACGATTTCTAAAACTCTTTCCAAGCAACGAACTCCAATTAGATCGAGATCTCCATCTGACCAAACTTTACAAAAACCCAACAAAAACCTAAGAAAAACCCAACAGAAACCCAACCAAAACTCAACCAAACCCACGAGTCCACTTCCTCCACGATTAACAACCGCGACACCACATGTTGCTTCAGAATTCAAGTTTCGTCCGCGTGTGAGTTTCCCGAGGACAACGGTCTGTTTAGCGTATTCTCATGGACTTCCTTCGGCGACAGTCGAGACGCTATCTCGCCACGGTGAAACTTTTAATCGAACATTGAATCTGTGCCGCGAACGGGCCAGGCGAAAGGTCGAGCCGTTTGTGAAACGCGAAAGACCACCCTTCGACGGGGGTGTCTGTTCCTAGAATAATCAAACTATCCAGCTGAAACTCGGCTGGTGGTTTCCGCGGGGTAGCGCTCTTCCGGGACCTCGTAAATTCGCCCTGGGCACGACCTCGGGAATCTTGATCGTTTCAGAGGGCAAAAGTGCTCGAGAGGGTATGCAACGTGTCAAGAGAGGAAAAAAAAAAAGTCGAGAGTAAACCTCGGTAATCGATAAGAGATCGAAAGTTGAAGCCAGAGGAGGAGCCTTCGAGCGACAAATATTGATATCTGTGAACACGGATAAAATACAGAAGCCTCGAACGAGTTTACCGTGATCGTTTCTTTGGGAAT
>SMSQ01020259.1:0-15746 GCA_019453375.1 Ctenoplectra terminalis | reverse complement strand
TTAGCAATGGATTTTGAATTCTCTTAATTTTTTTTATTGCATTTGATATTAGTTTTTAACGAAGAATTTTCTAGAAAAAAGCGTAAATTTTATTAACAATGAATTTAGAATTCTTTTGATTTTTTTCATAGCTTTCGATATTAATTTTTAGCGAAGAATTTTTCAGAAGAAGGTGTAAATATAATTTGAAAGATTTATTCTCGACGAATTCCGAATTCGTTGCAACTCGAGACGAGGGTTTAATCGAGTTTCCGGTCCCCAATGGGGCCTGTCGGTCCGCATAATTGATACCCCGTAATTTTCCTTACGTCCGCCTCTAATTACGCGTAATGAATACGAACGTTGATCAACATTCGTGGGCGAGAGGAACCGTGGGCTAGAAAATTGTCACGCCCTCGTGATGAATCGTTCCGGCGATATAAATCAAACGCTACTCATGCGTAGCGTTTCATTACATTTGTGCGTGTTTAAAAGGCAAACGAAGGCCTGTATTTGGAACAATATTATTTATAGCGGTTAAATATTATCAATTCACTCTGAAATTTTTTTAAATAACAAACAAACAAACGCCAATATAAAATGATTGAATTTTAAAATCACAATTTAAAATCGCGAGATAACAATAATTTATAACCGACAAAAATACCAATTAAAAATAAAATAAAAAATATTACATCTCCTAAATTCAGTCACTATTTAAATAAAAATAAATAAATAAAATGACAGTTTTTAAGGTAATACTATCGTAATAACAGACGAATAAATTTTCAAATAACGATCAACGTTTAAGCTAGATTATTATAAATTATTATACATATATAAAATTTAATTAACACGCATTATCAAAGCAGATATAATAGAAGAATAGCATCTACCCTTTGTTATTAAGAAAAATGTTAAAAAAAAAAGAAAGAAAAACCATCTTTAATAACCAACAAAAACTAATCATACATTTAATAATTCTACCATTCTCTCCAAACAGTTCAATTAAGCACAGCAATTGTTCCATTAATACCCAACCAACTCGCGGTTCATTTTTATCCAAACAACCATTATCATTAATCGTCCATCTGCTTCTCATTAACAAGACCGAGAGATCGAAAGAGAAAAGCTAAAGAAGTGTAGCAAAAAAGAACAAAGAACAAAAAAAAAGGGAAATGCGAAGAAAAAGGAGTGGAAGAAACGGAAACGAGAAACGTCGAGTGGAAGTTAGAATTACCAGGGTGAAACCGTGTGGAGACCAGCGAAGCCTAGCCGCGCAATTAAGTCTTCAACAGCGAAGCGTCGTCAGGTTTGCGAGTTGCATCGAGATAAGCGGGTACCGCCGCTAATAAAATGCAATCGAACGCGACGGAGGCAGCGATGAAGTCATTTCGCCGCGATCCGATAAAAAATCGCGACAACCCCGCTGGTCGCCAGCAACAATTAATCCACGTCAGTTGTTGGTACACCCTGAGCGAAGCATCGGGTTCAACGACTGTCTTCTTTATAGCGAGCGATGCGTGCGACGAACAGAAATTAATATCGTACGATTATATTTTGCGTGGAAAATAATTCTGTGGTTTCTTTCGGAAAAACATTTCTGAATCTTGTTAAAAAATAAAATGTCTGAATCTTGTTAAAGAATACAATGTCTGAATCTTGTTAAAGAATACAATGTCTGAATCTAGTTGAAGAATAAAATATCTAAATCTTGTTAAAAAATAAAATATCTGAATCTTACTAAAGAAAAAAAAAAAAAATGAAATGTACTAAATTTTGTCAAAAATAAAATAGGTTTCCTGGGTTTCGAACTTCTTGTGACTACAGTGACTTATTTTTAATATTCAAATTCCGTATAATAACCCTCTGTAAATTATTTCAGTAATTTCAAAAGAGATAACAGAGAATTTCAAATCTGCTTTCGTTAAATACATCTACGTTATGTCCCACAAAAGCTAGTTAATAATTATACATAACAATCGATAAGGTCTCCCTTCAATATTTCCAAAAATATAAATTTTAAGAAGCCTGTCCAAAATTTAGATTCTTTAAACTCCGCCACTACTTATTGCATCTTGTAAAAATATACAAAATTTCACAAGTACTCTAAAGTTATCTCGATCATTCCTAAATTGTAACTCCAACTCTCCCCATCTTCAACGCACTAATTTCTAACCAACTTTCTCCAACAGATCACCTCGCGATAAATCGAAAACAAATGAATTCTCGTTAAAACCAGCACACCTAATGCCCTTCCTCTCGCCAAGTTCCTACTCGAACGACCAAACGATCTCACCGTCGACTACGAACGCGATCATCGTCGCATATTTGCATCTAACAGCGGCCGCAGCCTATGAGGATGACGAAAGAGGGGCGAAACTATCTTTCACCGAGGCAAGCGACCAAAGCTGACCCAATTCCTCTTAATTGGCCCGTGAAGGGAGCCGCGAGAGCCGCAAGAAATCGTTTTACGATCGTCAGGAAGTCCGTTTTACGGGGAACACGCCGGAACACGTGGCCGCCATTGAAAATGACGCGCGGGAAAAGTGTGCTGAGGAAAGGTCCCGATATCGCTTCCCTGGATCGTCGCTCCACTTTTTCTTCCTTTGTTCACTTGCTTCGCTTATTTTAACGCCGATTAGAAAACAAGTGCTCGGTGACCCAGGAAAGAAATCGAGTTACGTTTAAATGGATCGTGAAAGAGAGATTCGATCTCTCGGTGTTAAACGAAAGAGGATGTGACGGGCATTGCTGGCTGTTTGATTATGGTTATTACAGATGGTTCTTGTTGCGACCTACACTGTGTTTCTTGGGAGAAGACGGAGGATGGTTATGAAAGTTGAAAGCTCCACGTTGGGGGAAATTCTTTGTGTTTGCTGGAATATCTGAGAGTTAACGTTGAGATCGAGTTGACTGGATTTCTGGTTACTCCAAATTATAATACTCGAACGATCAATTTTTTAAGGGAATATGTTAGAGTTAAGAGTGATTTAACGACCCTTAATTCTGCGAATTAAGAGCGACGTTGCAGAGACATGTTATAAATTGCTCTCTGTGTGCTTCTACAAAATACTCCCAACTTTGGCTCAAAGTTAATAATATTTTAGATACACGAGATCGAACAGTGTTTAAGTTATATTATTACGGAATAAATTTAATACGTATTTTGGTATCAAAAACTATTCAAGAACACAACCACCCCAAATTCCAAATCCGAACCCAAATTAAAGCACGCACAAAAACTCGCAGAACTCCATCCGGTATCACACACTGTACCCCAAGCCCGAGCAATTTTCATTTAAACAATCATTCAAACTACTATCTCTATCGCAAACATAATCATCGAAAAGTGACTTGATTTAACATGAACAGCATATTTCAAGAACTATAAAAATATAAAAGTATAAAAATATAAAAATATAAAAATAATCTCCATAAAGAACAGGTTTATTTAAATAACACCCAACCCTGACACACACGTTCCAGACGCAAAAACAAAAATATATGAATTATGAAATACCTCTCGACCAAAAGGAGCACCCTGATGTACGAGTTCTCGTCCAGGCAACTGGTCACCATGTCTACCAAGGAGGACAGCGTAAAAGCGAAAGAAGAGGCCAGAGACGAACCAGGCGGATCCTCGGCTAATTAAACCCGACGTATGATAAAACGTCGCCGATCGAATGACCGAGTTCGCGGTCCTCGTAATCCTTATTGATGTAAATACACGCCGCGGTCGCCTGGCCACGCGTGCACCCACCGCCACCGTTTCAAACCTGTGGGCGTGTGTGTCGTGGCCGGCCACGGATCGACGACTACGCCACTGTACACCGCTCCGACCATCGACCGATCGATGCACCGCGTGCCATTCCACGCGTTCTGAGTTTCCAACAGCGAAATCGATTTTTCCCTCGCGCTCGATCGCGTTCACGTGCCCTCTCGTCTCTTTTCTTCCACCTTAGTCTGTCACGCGACTCGATTCACTGCTGGCCACTCGTTGTTGTTGATGGAAAAGAAGTAGGGAGCGATTGGTTTTGGGTTAGACGGGTTTGGAGAGAGAAGAGGGTTGATGGTGGGAGGAGGTTGTAAGAGTGGTGATTAAATTGAACGATGGAGAAGTGGAGGTGTTTGTGGAGTTTTCAAGTGGTGAATGGAGGCTTAGATGAGATGGAGGGGATAAAGGTGGGAAGGTTGATGATTTTTGTTCGGATAGAGGGTTTGGTCGCGAAGCTGATGATAGGGGTGGTTGAAGTTTTGAGGGAGCTTTGGGTGGAGATGCGAAGTTGAGAATGGGAGAGATGTTAAGTTGAAAATAAAGAAAATGAAGGTTTTAAGATTTTTGAGATCACTGATCGGTGATTATGTACGAAGTTGGTGATAGGGGTGGTTCAAGTTTTGGTGGAGTTTTGGGTGGGGATGCAAAATTGAGAGAGATGTTAGAATTGTTGAAAATAGAGAAAATGGAACTTTTAAGGTTTTTAAGATCACTGATCGGTGATTATTTACGAAGTTGATGATAGGGGTGGTTCAAGTTTTGGTGAAGTTTTGGGTGGAGATCCGAAGTTGAGCGTTACGGTTGAAGATGAAATTGGAAATAAAGAAAATGCAGGAGGTTTCAAGGCTTTTAAAATTACTGATCGGTGATTATGTACGAAGTTGAGATAGGGGTGGTTGGAACTATGGTGAAGCTTTGGGTGAGGACGCGAAGTTGAGTATTACGGTTAAAGACGAAATTGAAAATAGAAGAGATGGTGGAGGTTTCAAAGTTCTAGACACCACTGATCCGCTTAATGAACGAATAACTTAGAAGACTTCTGCATAGAATGCTCGATATGAAAGTTGGAAGTATAGATTTCTAAGCATTCAATTCAACATTAAATTCATCAACTCTTACAGAGTTTACCTTCCTTGCTCCTTAATCCAACCAACAAAAACCCTCGACTCACATAAAAACAGAGCCAATAAAAAAAGAAAGCTCGAGTACCACAACACAGCAAAACTCGCCCCTTAAATTCAGTTACTCCTCAAGAACAAGCTTCAAATATTTGTTCGCGTCCACTAAACCCAAACCTGACCCAAACCTAAGCTCCAAAACGATCTTCAAACTCCAACTCCAAAACCAAACATCCTCGAAACTCTCTCAACAGCTTCGCCATCCCAGACTTCCTTCCGTCTCGATAGAACCGACAGAAAAATGAAACAAAACTCGCACGGAGAAAAAAAGAAAAAGCAAAAAAAAAAAAGAAAAAAGAAAAATGAAACAGAAACGGTAAAGAAAAAGGAAAAGCGAATGAAAACGAAAAAAAAAAGGAAAAGCTGAAGCCTCCGAGCGGTAGACGCGTGCGGTGCAGCGATCCAAGAGAAAAGAGGCGAATGAGATCAGTGCAGAGTCGTAGCACAGCCCGAAGAGAGAAGGAGAAAGAGAGGAGAGAGAAAAAAATCGAGAACTGGTCACGCCCGGCTCGCCCAGGCCGGGCCTCGACAATCGCGACGTTTTCAGGGCGAAAAACCGACCCGGAACCCAGGTCTCTGCGTTCGCTTGCACTCTGGCTGGTTGCTCGGTTGGCTGGCGCGCGCGCGTGTGCTCTCGCTCTCCCAACAGCGGTGCAGCAGGCCACGCGGAAGTGAACGGCGCTCTCCCGCGATTTTTCGGCCCAGAAAACGTTCTGGCGTGGGTGTCAGCCTGGATACCTCGTTCGATGCACTCCTGGCTAGGAGGCACGGTCACCTTCTCGCAGCACGTGAACAGGTAAGCTCGTTGCAGCTGCGGCTGCATCCATGATACCGTGCCTCTTTGTGGTGATCGATGGCAGTTGTGTGCGTTTCTCTGTATACACTATGGGGCAAAAGTTTTGGGATCGATGGTATAAGGTTGCGGCGATGCTGAGTTTCAACCCAATTGATTTGGATTTCTTGATAATTGGCACAGATGGAGATGTTGTGTGGCGATTTAGGTTTGGGTTGAGCGAAGCTTGATTGGAGATTTAAGTCTTTACCGAGGATTAATCTATGGGTGCGTTTAGTTGGAGAATTGTTACTGTAGTATAAGTCTATTAATTTGTGGAAGATCGTAATTGGTTGGTATAACCAGTGAATTTTTTTCTTTTCGAGTAATTGTAGCTGATTAATTCTGAGTAGTTCTTGGAATATATGAAACAGTTTTAAGTACATGGTATTGATACGTACTGTTATAAGTTTGCGAAGAATCGATAGGTAGGGTGGTTAATTTTGTGACAGAATTCGGCACAAAGTATGAAGCGACCAATTAATAGTTCAATTTAAGAATTGTTTCAAGGTATCGATCACGAATACCCATCTATGACTTCGAACTTTAAACGTCTAATAAATCATTCTTTCCGCTTAAATTTTCTAACTCTAACGTGGACCACCGGACACCCCTCATTTCTACACTTCCATCTTCTCGCGAACGCGTCGCAAAATTGTAATCCCAATTATTTGGAAAATTTCCCTCCGACTTACGCTTTCGGAGTAAAAATTAACCTAGGTACCTCGATTGTCCGATAATCGTGTGCAATACCAATTTATCATTTCGATTTTTAAACGTCTACTAAATCATCCTCTTTTTCCAACAATTACTCCTCGATTGCTCCAAAAAAACTTCAAACTCTAAACTTTTGACCAACACTGTAGCAACAACTTTTGTCCGATTCCGTCCACGTCTTAAACGCGAGAACAAGAAAGATTACACGCTATAACCGAGCCCAAGCTTTCCCACAACGGGACAGAAGAGAAAAGAAAGAGAGAGGAGAGCATTTCATGGATATCGGGCAACGATACCGGCCGCCGCTGGATTCATAGGCAGATTTAGGTGGATATTGTTTCCGACGCGACGCCATCGCTGATGTGGGACGTTGCCCGGTTACCGGGTGTCCGGGTTCCCTCTCGTCTCCCCTGCTTCTTGTTGCCGATTTTTCTGCGACGCCGGTGCCAGCGTGTATTTGCTCTTCCGAGACGGTTCGCTGCCTTGAATCGGTGTGCGCTCGTGTTGGGATGGATTGTGAGAATTATTGGGTCAATGGGGTTAGAGCTGTGGCCGCTGTTGGGTGTTCGATGGTTGTTTCTAGCATTTGATGAATGGGACCGGAGATTGGTGAAGATTTTACTCGATCTCTTCTAGAAATCTCATTCACAGGTATAACGTCAAGGATAAAACAATGTAATCGTAATTTTTGAAAGAAAAATAAAACTGTGGAAGTCAAAATTATAAAATCGAAGATACCTAGGAATATATGCCGAATACTATTTAAAAATTGAAATACGAATCATAAAAATTGTGAAAAGAAAGATGCACAGATTTTAAATCCTAAAATTAAATAAATCATCAAGTATAGGAGCAATCCCACTATTTAAAAATTGAAATACGAATCATAAAAATTGTGAAAAGAAAGATGCACAGATTTTAAATCCTAAAATTAAATAAATCATCAAGTATAGTACCAATCCCACTATTTAAAAATTGAAATACGAATCATAAAAATTGTGAAAAGAAAGATGCACAGATTTTAAATCCTAAAATTAAATAAATCATCAAGTATAGGAGCAATCCCACTATTTAAAAATTGAAATACGAATCATAAAAATTGCAAAAAGAAAAATGCACAGATTTTAAATCCTAAAATTATCATAGCAATGATAAAAAGGAAGATACGTGCTCGGAAAATTTTTTAATCTTTCCTAAAATTAAATAAGTTGCCAAATATAAAGTCTCACAACCCGTAAGCTCCGATACAAAAAAATATTAAATAAGATAAATTAAATAAATGAAATAAATGAAATAAATTTCTAAACGATCTCAGTTTCCCGATTCACATCCAAGAGACCGAAAGTCTACATTCTTCTACCGATCACCCACTTTTTCAAACAAGAATCGACTACAATTCTCTCTTCCTCTTGTCCTCAATTTTCTTCCAATCCAATCAACCCCTACCCTCTCTATGTAACACCTCATATAATCTTCCCACGGGAATTTACCTCGTCCGAAACTTCGGTGACTCTCGAGCTACCGGTTTCCGATCAGCTCTATCGGCTGCACCGACTCCGTTCTAAGAGGCTTAATTAACGAGCCACGAACTTTCTTCGCCTCGACTCTCCACGCGCTTTTCCTCTTTCTCGAACTTTTTCCGTAACGAGGAGAGAAACTGTGCCGTGGAAATTTTACGGCCTCGTGCCGCTATGAATAAACGAATTCGCGTGATCCAGGGTATTGTTCGCTTCGAAAAAGAAAAATCCCTCTTTTACAAGTGGTTCCATTTTTCTGGTTAATTAAATAGTTGTCGGAGAACGGTGAATTAAAAAAAAAAATATAGTAATTAAATTGGAAAGTTTTTTTTTTATGTTTCAATAGAAAGGGAAGTGTTTGTAGAATGAAAAAGAACGGGGTCGATGGAGGTTTAGTTGTATTAATAACGAAAAATTACGTTCATTAGAAAAATATTTCTTTCCCGATGAGTATCATTCTTTCGTTTAATCAAACCAAGAAGTTTTAATGCTGTTTTATCAAGGAAAAAAGTGGGAGGTATTTTTGAGACGGAAGAAATTAAGATTAAAAAGATGTCATCCTTCAAAAAAAAAAAAAAAATAAATTTCCACGATGTAAGATTCAGGAAGAATTTCTTTTTTCAGTGTTATCATTTTCTTTCTCCGCTGATTCTATTACGAGACCTGTTTTTAGTATTTCGATAGGAAGAGAAATGTTTGTAAAAAAAACATTTCAATTTCCTTTTTCCATCCTACTAATTACTAGACTTTTCCCGGCATTTTATCGCAACGGAAAAATAAGAATGATAAATTAAAACAAAAGAGGCGAGTATTAATTAAATTACAAGTCTTCCTCCAGTATCGTCGCAGGAAAAACGATCGATAAATTAGATTAAAAAAATAAATAGATAAGTCGATTAAATTATAATTACATTAGAAGACTTTCCCAATGCTTCGATATAAAATGAGAGGGAAAAAAAGAGTAGAAATCGAGATATATGTGAAACAAAAATAATCGATCTTCATTAGCGATTAGTGGCCGTTCGAACCGTGCCCGTTTCCATCTTCTGTTTGAAAGTCCCCGAGGAGAGCGTTCCACTTGCGAACGGATCGGCGACATGTAATTTTCTCCGCGATATTACGCGGCCGCCTTTAATTCGACAACTGAACCGTGTCCGCTCGACTTCCGACGAAACTAGTTCGCATTTTTATCACTCGCGGAAGAACCAGGTGACACCGGAAAAAGAGAAAACGATTTCCAGTCTGAGGATACCTTTTTTTTTTCAGATCTTGGTTTTTACACAGGGATTCCATTTTGTGAAAGTCCGATGTTTTATTATGCAATTATTATCGCATTTTATAGGTTCGGTAGTGTTTCTTGATCGGTGTCACTTTTCTTTCCGGTGTACGATAATTCTTTACGATTGAACGCCGTAATATTTCCGGCAACGTAGTTTTATTGATTCGACCACTTTTTGTAATGTACATTAATTACGTAAAAATGATTTCGAATTATTTCACACGAAACAGATACGAAGCAGATACGAACTTCTTTGGATCGTAGAAAGCTAAAATACATTGCAGAGTCGCTGGAAGAAATTAACGTTTCCACCATAATTCCTTCCTTTCTTCTTGTTTCACTAATTTTGGTCTTAGAACTTATTTTAATTATTAACATCTTTTTTTTTTTATGCATAAAAACACACACAAAATTAAGAAAGCTGTGTATATTCAAAATGGCCGCCGGTGGAGCTCCGGATAAAATTCCTTAGGCCCAAGTATCAATCCGTAAGAATAAAACACAAGCGGAAAGATAGAAAGATTCGTTTTCAAGAATAAATCTAAGCTAAATTTCGCGGATAACGAGATGCAAACTTGGTTCACCCATTACAAAGTTTGCCCAAGCAACTACAACCGATCCAGTCGAGCCTTCATTAACTTCGCGTCGCTCGTATAAATGATACTCCGCTTCTTTTTTCCCCCTTCTTCCCAACCAGTTCCTGCGGACACTCTATTTACACAGAAACCTTGTAGCCGAGCGCTGCTTTAAAATAATTTATCAAGGTTGGCCAGAGCCGCGTTCCACGCGCAATAAACCCCCGATTCCTCCGCCTTCTCCGGTCCCTCCGCGTCGCCCCGTTGTTCTCGCAACGTTCTCATCATTCATAAACCGTGTATGCAAACGTGCGAGCATCGTGAAATCGGTTCGCGTTGCTTGTTTAGAAACACGTCCCATAATAAATTATCAGAAGCAATTAATCGTCGGCCGGCAAGATCGCTTTATTGAATCGAGTCGTCGTTTTTCGATACGCCTTGGCTTGCTCGTCGAGTTTCACCCTCTTCGAGCCTTCTTTTCTTTTTTCTTTTTACTTCTCGTTACTTTGTACTTGTTTCTTGGTGCCTGCTGCTTTTATTCGGTTAGATAACGGTTAGGATAAGCAAAACGAGCCATCGTTGAGAACGTTGTCACTATTTGAAACGCAACTGTTTATTATGCACGTGGTTATTACAATGTAATGCCGGGTTGCGAGGGATGACGGTGCCACGACTCACTGTTGCTGCTTATGAATTGAAAAGAATCGAAGGGTATCGGTGTTAAATGGGACTGATTATGGTGCTTTGATATCAATGTGAACGTTAATTATGAATATGCTACTATTTATCGTTATTGCTGAAAAATATCCTTTTATGATTATGCACGCGGCGATTGGGAATTAAGGATGCTTGCATCTTGATGCTACGCGCATTTTTTGGACTACGTAATGAGGGACGCTCTGCAAGCAGAATAGGGTAATTTCGGGTGGGATGATTGGATCTTGGGTTGGCTATTAAATGTCCGTTTTTCACCTGGTTTCAGTAATATACTCGATATTACAAATATTAATATTAATATTATAAATCCACGTGTATTTACTTTACGAAATATATATTTTTAATTCAGGGCAATTTGGGGTGAAACGATTCGATCTCGTGTCGGCTAACAACTGTTCCATTTTTAACTTATTTTTAGAAGTACACTGAATATTACAAATATTAATATCAATATTATAAATCCATATATATTCAGTTCACGTGACAATTAAACTTACGAAACATGGAGTTTTTCTTTTTTAAAGCGGGCCTTCGCTTCCCAAAATACGTATAAAATATGGACTCTGAAAAATACATGTATCGTATAAAATATGTAAAACGGGGTAATACGTACAATTCTCGAACAATAAAATATATTTCCGCCTAGGTTATATATTTTTTCCTATTCCCTATAAGAATGTTTGTTTGCAACAACATCCGCAGGCTGCATAGTTATAAATATCGAGGCGAACTAGGTTGCAGGTGGGAGTGTCGAGCATGGTGTGTGTACGATCGTGCCGTTTCGATACAAAACCCGACGATGCACGCGACTGCTTTCCATGGTGAGCGTGGAAACGAGAAACCCGAGAGCTCCATCCGGGATGGGAGGATTTACGGAGAGATACCGATCGTGAATCTGCCGCGGCCCGATCGCGGATCAACGGTAATCGTCGTGGCTCTAATATCGGCGAGCGACTTTCTAATTTCACGGGGAAACCACGCATCAGAGGCGTCGACACCGATTCTGGGAGCTCGCGTGTACGGGGATGCTCGTTGCAGTTGATTTGTGATTAAGAGGTTGAGAATTTTCTCGATGCTATTAGAAAGCTTTGGTATCAAATATTTGAGGATGGAAGATTTATTCTGGGTATTAGAAGAGTTACCTATAAGTATGTTTTCTTTCCCAAATTCAGAAGTTTCTGAAGTTTCTGAAGTTAGGTCAGACATAAACCATCCACGCATTGAACTCTCCAATCATCTACTTTTAAAGTCCCTAAAAAAATAGTATTTTTTTCACTAGAGCTTCATTTAATGTATCAGGAAAATCAATTAAACCTACATTTTATTCTGCAGGCACAGAAGCTTGAGGAATTAACGCAAACCTAAGTGAACCTAAACAACCCTATACTTTTAACTCTCTAATCGCTTCTTTCGATCAAAACTGATTAAAAATTAATATTTTCCTGTTCGAATTAATCTAGAGACCTTCGTTAAACATATTTTAAGCGTTAGATAAATCTACCTTTCCTTTCCAAAATCCTAAAATCTCAAAAATTAATATTTATATCCTCAAATTAACCCAGAGAACTTCATTTACCAGATTACAAGGATTACCCAAATTTACCTTTCCTTTCCAAAATCCTAAAATCTCAGAAAATTAATATTTAACTCCTCAAATTAATCCAGAGAACTTCGTTAAACATATTCCAAGAATTACCCAAATCCACGTTTCCTTTTAAAAATCACAAAATCTAAAAAATTCACACAAACCCAATTCGACCCGAACCGCCCACACCTCCATCCCTTCCGTCGCTAAATTCTCAACAGTATCCGCAAAAAACCAATCGCTGGTCCCTCGAATAATCTCTGAAATCACCGCAACAGAGGAACAAATTGCACCGAACGCATCCAACTTCTGCCCGTTCCGATACTTATTTCTGGCCTCCGGATAGGGCTCGCGTAACGGCAGTGGTAGCGCTTCGGTAGTTGCGCCCAAGTGCATTTCACCGAGATTACGACGGGTGTATTGACCCCGGCGTCACCCCCTCGTCGCCCTTCAGCCACTTTCCTCCGGCTGCATCTCCTCTCCAGCCGGTGTTCCCTGCCCCCTTCCTCCTCCGCGCCCCGGCCGGAGGTCGCCGACGACGTCGAGCCGTTCCCTCCCTCTTCCACCATCCCTCTCTTCCTTCCTCTTCGCCATTTTCCACCACCCTCCTGACCCTGCACCCATTAAGCGAGCGCTACGCCACTGGCAATCGACGCCGAGTCTCCTCTCGCTCGAGAGAAGCTCTGTTGTACGAACCTTTGGGGATGGTTAGTTGGGGATGATGCGGATTTTCGTGTCCGAGATCGTCTTTTAGGATAATTCTGGGCTTTCTGTCACTTCGGTGAGTTTTCACACGCGTGGTTCGGTTGAGTTTATTTATTTATTTATTTCTTTGTTGAGTATGACGAATAGGAGTTAGGGGTAGGTTGAATTTTTTCGGGATGGATAGTTGGGAATGTTGTGAGTGTTTTCTAAGGGCTTCGGTTTGATTTAGTTGATTTTTGGGATACTGTGAATGGGATTTAAGGGGTGGATAATTTTTTTATTTTGTTTGAGATGGATTTTTAGAGTTATTTTGAGGTGTTCTGTGTGTCTGAAAGGTTTTGGTTTGATTGAGTTGATTTTTGGGATACTGTGAATGGGATTTAAGGGGTGGATAATTTTTTTATTTTGTCTCAGATGGAGTTTTAGATTTATTTTGAGGTGTTCTATGTTTCTGAAGAGTTTCGGTTCGGTGGAGTAGATTTTTTCGATGTTGTAAATGGGATTTAAGGGGTGGATAATTTTTCCTTTTGTCTAAGATGGATTTTTATATTCATTTTGAGGTGTTCTGTGTTTCTGAAGAGTTTCGGTTCGCTTAAGTAGACTTTTGTGATATTGTGAATGGGATTTAACGAGTAGAAAATTTTTCCTTTTGTCTAAGATGGATTTTTAGATTTATTCTAAGGTGTTCTGTTTTTCTGAAGTTCTCCGGTTCGGTCGAGTGTACTTTTTAAGTATTTGTTACGTACGATGTTTGGACCTAATATCATCTCTTCAAAGTAAACAATATCCAATATTTTCCCGAGATCCATATCGTATAAAAATTTCATCAAAATCAGCGCGTGTCAACTCCGCAATATTCCCTCTATCACAAAAAGAAACATTACCAAGACTCAAGATTCCACTTCCCCTAAAGATAATCCAGCGATATTAACCCTTTCAACGCTCTAAACAAACGCACTGTTTAACCTCCCCAAGACACCGTACACCAAGGGTCACTTTCATCAACGCGGAATCACCGAAGGGTTCCCCGTAACTCCACGAGGAAGGGTTTCCGAACGAGAGTCAAAGTATTTGTACGCGTGATACTCGCGAGCTCCAGAGGGGTCCGCGTATATTTGTCGCTGTTGATGGAATTGATTATTGAAACTCCAAAGAAGGGGTGAAGATGTATACCCTTGGGGCAAAGAGAGCGCGGCTCGAAGAGGGGCTGATTTTCAGCTCGGGCGTCGTTGAAGAAGGTCAGGGTGCTCGGGTGCCTCGGGATTCAAAGGGACGCCGATGTTTGCAGGGAATGTGTATCGTGAAATCCACGAGCGGAGGGTTTTTCACGAGTTTTTCTGTGAAACTCGACGAATGGAAGGGCCGGTGAAGAGGGATCGTACCTTGCTGGGAGTCATTGGAAAAGGTCAAGGCACTCGTCTACTTGTGAAAAGAATCGCGAGGATATTTGTCTGGCTGGTGGCAATGTTGCAAAAAGCATGAGCCGAGGGGTTGGTTCTTGTTTGGGCTTGGCGGAGAAATTTTTAAAGAAGAACTCGTTGCGAAAAATCGTGCAAGGGGTTGGGGATCGTTTCGAGGAACATTGTTATCTTTTCCTTTATATTTCGGCTTGGAGATGATATCAACGAATACCTTTTCTTTTATTGCTCTTCTTATTTGTGTTAGGGGTTAGAAGAATATTGTATATGTTTGTACATATTATGAATTATTAATGCGATTTTAACTGAATGTTTACAAGTATTATCTTTACTTTTTTGTCACTCTACCTGGAGATGAATGATGCGAAAAATAGCGACTTTTCATTGGATAAAAATATTTACAATTATCGCTTATTTTAGCCACTTATAACGTAGGATTATGTGTTGCATCGAGTTAAATTTTCGTTGTTTTCTGTTGTTATAATAAATGTTAAACCTCCTATGTTTCTCAGAAATAGTTACAGAAACGAGACTAATTTATTTTATTTACTGTATTAATATCTTAAAGAGAATGTTAAGAAGTTGTGTTTTACCCTTAATTTTATATTTTAAACAAATCAAAGAATCAAATATTTTACAATATTTAAAAACAGAAAATGAGTGAATCTTTGCGCGAGGATTTTATAACAAGAATTTTATTTGATTATCAGAAAATACCTAAAGTTGTGTTTTACCCTTAATTTTATATTTTAAACAAATACGGAGAAGAATCAAATATTTTAAAATATTTAAAAACAGATAATGAGTGAATTTTCACGCAACGATTTTATAACAAGAATTTGATTTGATTGCCAGAAAAAGATTAAAATTGATTACAGTTTCTCACTTCGATTGGACGATGATGAAGACATTATGTAACGCGATGTTCGAGCACCGATCAAATAGTGGTCTCGACCTTTCCGCGGTGATTCGCGAAGAAAACGCGCGGGTTCGATCGATAGATCGCTGGAAGCGGCCGTTCCCCTGCGTTCGTCGAGATTTCCGCGGGCGATCGGCGACGGATTTGCAGGCGAGCGGTTGGTTGCAAAACGGACCGACCGCGCGGCGGCCGCACGCAGAGCGCCAAGTGAAAGTAACATTCTAGACACGTGATGCGGCATCACGCTGCACGCGCCGCGGAAAAATGCGACTCGGTGCACCTGTGTGCGCGACACGCCGCTTCACCGACGACACGGAGGGCAACGCGCCACGAAGTACGCGCTCGCGGACGCGGAACGCGCGTACCAGAACCGTCGAACCTTTCTTCTTTCGCTGAACTTATGAACTTATTAAGCAACTTATTAAGAAACAAGGTTTCAGAGTGATTTGTGAGTGAAATATTAATATTGAAGAAGTGAACGAGAAAGTCCAGAGATATTTAAAGCGATCGAGTGGAATTTGAAATATGGTGGAAGAATTTTTTGAAG
>SMSQ01020258.1:4861-30406 GCA_019453375.1 Ctenoplectra terminalis | reverse complement strand
TTACCGAACCGTAATTTAAAATAACAAGATTACATATTTAAACTACATTACCTCCTTCGATACACTAATTACTGGACGGCGAACGTTTATGCATTTACAAATAACTTACAGGCGCAGAATTGCTCAGAAAATATTCAAATTATTCGGATGAAAATAATTTTCTGTTCTACTTTTTTATTTTGTTACCGTGTTCTAAAAATATAAATTCGCAGAAAAATCTTGAATCCGGTAATTATTACACAAAGCACCCACTATTTTTCTCGTCCCCTGGGATTCAGTTCATTGTTCAAGCTCGTTTAAAAAAAAAACCAGAGTACAATCGTCGAAAACGATTTCTAAAGAAACGAAACGCACAAAACCTCGAAGACGGTGGAACCAGAATGTTTGTCCAAGGATCATCCACGAGTAGAGAGTTTAACGAGTCAAAGAGGCTCGTGGAATAATTGACCCGCGGCGGCGGTTGTGCATTCTAAGGATCTCCATCGACAAATGAAGACGCGGGCCAGATACTGCAGAGACAAAAGTGCGCGGAACCGTCTCGAGGCACTTTCATATTTGCTTGAAGAAGACGTTGCATTGAGTGGCGGGGACCGAGAGGCGACTTCCTTTTTGTCTCGAGAAGAATTCGCACGATAGGGGTGAGTTCTCGGGGACAAAATACCGTCGGATGGGTTACCGAGCACTTGACCCGGACGAACCGACGAGAGAGGAGGATGGCCGCACTCCTGGTGATTAAAGTAAAGCCGGGAATTAGAGTGAAGGAAACTCCCAAGAAGGGAGCGGCAAGCGAAGGAGGAGCGATGGTGTGGCAATCAGTGAAATGGCGGTGAAAATAAATGAATGGAAATCGGGTCTGTCCTTCTCTGTCGTACAGGCAGAGACAAACCGTGTGGCAGCAGCCCCACGCCAGCGCAGTCGGCGAACCTGACTGTGTCTGGTTGCTCGAACAATAAGAACGAAACGCCGAGTTAACTCGGACCACATTTGTGATTGTAAGAAGCCCATCTCGCAAATCCTGTTCTAACCGGGACGAGTCTTTCGCGGCGACGCGAATTCATCGTCGAGCGATGATTGAAAAGCTACGGAATTGCGGCCCTCGGATTGAGTATTGGCGAACAAAGTATTCGTCCTGGACGAAGACAATGGTAGAAATTAGACTTTGGTATTTTCGTGGTGGAGACGAAGGAGTCTCGCGGTGAAAGGGATAATTATTTATGAGGATTTACTTATTCGTAGTTAGGTGGAGGTAAGGATGGACGAATACGGAGGGGAGGGGGGATGTTAGATATTGTACTTTGTAATTGGTACGTGGAGATTCAAATAGTTGTAATGTTTATTAAGTATATATATTTTTTTTAGATTTTTAGTTTAATTTCTGGATTAGTTATGTTGATAGACTCTGTTTCATTAATTCTTTGCCTTAGTATTGTTTTAGTTACTTTGTTTTAATAGTGTGTCAAATGCAAAACAGTGAAACATTGTGAGTAATTTACATTTGGTGATTCTCAGTCTTATGAATTAACACTACGATTAAAATTGAAATTAAACTTTATTACAAAGATACTGTGTGTTTATTGCATTTAGATCATAATTTGTATCACGAGTGTGATTGGTGAATTTAAGGCAAGAGGTTAATTGCATTATGAAGTGTGAATATTAGTCAATTAAATTAAATATTTATTTTATTGGAGAATGAAGAATTTATATCATGTATGAGAATTGACAAGATATTGTTAACAGTACTTAAATTCAATTGATCTCGAATACTCGAATGTCTGATTTAAAATAGAAAGTATTGAATATGTCAACGATATAGCTTTACCATTTTTACCAACTTACTGGGAAGAATTTTTACTGCTCTGATTAATTCAGAAAATTATTCGACTTCCATTTTATACAAGGTATTCTATTACGAAACAGCTATAGCTTATATATATAGATATACCGTAAGTTCTATCTCATAAAATAACATAATTGTATTGCGAATAAAGTGATCCTAAAACTCACTAGCTCGTTATTAGTTTACTGGTTAAATGAGCTCTCGTAAACAAAATATACAATAATTAACATGTCGTAAAATATTATTGCACTGTACAAATATTATAAATTGCCGACAGAAGTGGACAAAAAAATTGATGATCGTTTACACAAAATTTTAGAAGAAAGTTTTTGCTCTATACCTTGTACCAATCTTGAGACGTTGAATCAGATTTGACAAAGGCAGCCACGAGTCACTGCCCATAGAAGTTATACATGTAACGACAGACAGGTGGCTAGCTCGATTAAAAAATGTGTGTACGAGCAAAAAGTGGTAACTACAAATAATACAAATAATACAAATAATACAAATAATACAAATAATACAAATAATACAAATAATACAAATAATACAAATAATACAAACAATACAAATAATACCTTACAATTAACACTAGGTTTACGGCCATCGATTGGATCATCTTGGTGGGTACATTAGAACACAGATATTTTTGTAACATTATTAGCTCACTTTATTTTAAATCAATACATTCTTATCAGCAGAGATTTATTTAGCACATTTTTCCTATATAACTTTCATTTCGAGTTTATTTTCCACGCGCACACTTGTTAACACTAGAACTACCAAAATGGTCAAAATGACCTATTCATAATTTTTTATACAAATTTTATAAATCGACTATGACCTCTCACAGACAATTTTTCACAATTTTTCACAATTTTCTGTTAAAAATGTAGACAAAGCTTTGCTTATCTTGCATTACATATTTTTTATATACCTTTCATTACGATTTTTTCGGCAGAAACAAGTATGCTTTAATCGCCGGTAGTTCTAGTGTTAAACTTAAGCATGGATTCTAAAATGCGTCAAATTGACGGGATCCTATCTCACGGGATAAATCTAGTGTTAACCCTTTTTCGCTACTGCGGGGGACTACAGTCGCTCGCCACGAATCGACTTCTGCATTTTATGAAGGACTATAGCGCCTCGACTATTGGATAATATCCACAGCTGTAGTCGCTCAACTAATCGATATTTGAAAATTACAAGCATGCAATGACAAAAAAATTTATCGCATACGGATATGTTAAATTAGATAACTTAATACATAAAAGTACAAAGAATCGTTATAGCGAGATAACACATCCCACCTATACTTCGTATAAAAAGAATTAAAAAATGTCAAACGATTATTCTCTGTTTCAACTCATCACCTACGTAAAGTCGCTTTTATCGAGAGCAGAATTTATAGCGAATTCACAGTACGCCTGTACAATACATTCGACCAACTCTCTATACCGTAGCGACATAACGTATTACATTACTCATAGAGCCCAGTAATACATGTTAACCGAACAACGACTGGACCAGCAGCGACGTCAGCTTCGGGCATCGTTCGATATTTTAACGAGGACAAGCGCGGACGCTTAACGCGACCGAATCCCATGACAAATCTCCCGACGTGGAGAGCGTCGCGCAGCGTATTACAGAAGCGGAGTCCTTGACTGTGTTTCGCGTGGAATCCCTAAACTAAACTATACCTCATCCCTATCGGAGAACAAGCATCCCTACCCTCAGGAAAGCAAGCTTAATGCCTCGGAAAAAATAACACACGCGCACACACTCTCGTTTTGGCATCCCCCACGAGCGTCGAGGACTCGTGCGTGTCTCCTGTGTCCTTTCTCTTTTTTTCTTTTTTCTTTTTTTTGTCGGCGAAGAGGGTGGACATTTAGGGCGACAAAAAAGGACACTCTGTCTGCCGCAGGAAGCCCCCGGAACACGCTGGAATTTCGACCTCCCGCGCGATCGATCGAATCTGCATGTTTTTCTTCCTCGGGGAAAACGATATTGCCTTCGTACTATTGCTGAAGCGGCAATTGTTCAGGGGTTCGACGAGACCTCGCCAACCCCCGCGCTCCTCTTTCTCACTGTCCTCGTCCCCGCCCCGCTGCGCCTCGTGTCGCCCGAAACGAAACTTCTTTCGCATCCACGGAGTTCGAGGAAAGCGCGATTTAAGTTTAGCCGCGTTGTTACTGACAGTCCGTCGAGTGACGTCCGTAAAGGATTTTCATTACGTAAACCGGCGAATCGGCCGTTCTACGATGTTCCACGGCGACTACGTTGCGCTTCTTTGTTAATGATTATATTAGTACTGTATGTATATATTTTTCTTCCCTTTTTTTAGAGCGGAATTATAAGGAAGAAATTGATGCACGGAGTGTCGCGTGAATTCTGTAGGATTCCAATTTAACCAATGCATCATTACACGTGAAAACAGGGGAGATTTAATCTGAATCATCTGAAACGCGTAATTAGTAATTAAAAGATACCCTATTATATTTTTCACAACTAGTCTCTCCGTGCCAATTTTATTATTCCTCCCGATCCATTTACCCAACCGTATATTACAATAAAACGAACAAATAATAATTCTGTACGAAACGAGTCCTACGCGATACATCGAAACGGGAATGAAAGATCCGCTTAAAACCAACTTAAAATATAAAACACAAAAACACCGGCCCCGAATACCCTAAAAAAAAAATGATTCCAGCTTCAATTAACACGTAATTAATTAACCCGTCTAATTAACCAGCTTAATTGGCCCGGTAACCGAGCCACACCTTTCGAGTAGCGCATAGGTATGCCCAGGTCTGTATCCTCCCACCCGGTATCCCCGGGGTTACATCGTGACCGACGTGTATCGCGCATCGGACTCTCTCTCGTTCTCTCTCTCTCTCTTCCTCCGATACACATGCGCGCGCGCGCGCATGGTTCATCGGCCGCACACACTTTCGTTCACCCGCATCGGTCCACCGGTGCACGTGTATCGTCGTGTGTAATCCCCCACCATACAATATTCCCCTCGATCGCCCCCACTCGACGATTGTGGGTGCGGCTTCGGCCATTTTGGTACCACCTACCCCTCACGCGCAGGTCCTCCACCCTTCTAGGGGATTTGATACACGCGCACCGTTACACGTGCACACGGACGAGCGCGATACGAGGACGACGGCACGAGGAGCCACTTGTGTTGGTGAACACATGCGTGTGCGCTCTCGCGTGGAAAGGTGCTCGAAGTCGCTGAAACTGGAAGGGAGAACGGAGAGAGAAGCCGGAGGGAGAAGGTGGCGGCTCGTGCAGGACGACGAGGGACGGAAGGGGAAGCCGAGCTTATTTCAGAATCCAACGCACGACGAAGAGAAGAGGAAGAAGTAGTGGAAGAAGAAGAGGAGGAAAAAGAGGTGTCGTTTCGAGGAACTTCGAGGGGTGGGGAACCGACTTAATTTCTGCCACCCCCTCCGACACATTTCCCTCCTCGACCACCTTCTGCCGCCACCCCAACCCATCCCCCCCCCCTCCGCCTCCTTCGCCGTCACCTCTCGTACCCTCGGGCCCGCTCGTTACACGTTCCTCGCCCGGTACGGGGTAACTTCTTCTCGGTAGAGCTCTTTGAAAAGGGATTCAAAGGACTCGAGAGTTTGCTGATTATTTCTCGCGTTAATTTTTCGAGAGTCGAGGGGGGCGGAATCGTTTCATGGAATTGTTCGGACAGAATATCTCCTCGGGGAGTGTCTTTTGCACTTTAACGAGAAGAATTATGTATAATGTTCTTAGGCCGTTGTTTCGTTGCGTTTGATTGGACGAATGGGTCCCTTTGAGTTCACCCGCAGGGTGGTTTTCTCGTATCGATTCGTATGGTGATATTTGTTAACGCGTCGGCTGTATCAAGTGACGGAGGCTGGAACGCGTCGGCGATCAGCGGTGGAGAACGGTCGTCGTACTTGAAGAGGCAGGAGAGAAACCAGCGGAACGTTCTTGTTCATAGATGGCGGCACGTGTATTTCTTTAGCTTCTTTTTAATATCGTCTCTTATAAATCGTTATGAAATGTAACTATTAGGTTGTCGCGAGAGTTCCTTCCGTTATCTTCGCGCAATTCTTTCGTCTAGAAATGTTTAAATATTCAGTCTTATTTGTTGAAACGAGAGATGGAAAAAATAGCGCAAAAAGAATCCTGTATAAAATAATGTATCCATTGCTTATTAATAAAATAATAATATATAAGATAGGCTTGTTTTATTTACGGAAAAATAAATTAACGAACAGCGATGCCTGAAGAAAAATTTGAAGAATAAATTGATTGTAAATCTTAGGATTTTGTAAATAGATTTTACATTTTCGTTTAGTTAAAATAGTAATTTAACAGTAAACCTACCGACGATTAAAGGAAACCTATTTGTACCCAAAGAAATAAATATGATAGGTATTTCAAAAACTACATAAATTAAGGGGAATAAATCTTTACTTAAATTAAGGGGATTAAATCTATATTTTTCACAGAAAATAAAGAAAAAATCACCAAACTGAAGCGTTCTAAATTTATAGAATTTTTATGAGAAATTACAAATCGATCATTTTGACCATTTTGGTAGTTTTAGCGTTAAATTTGTTACTTTTTTACTCAAAACGTTGCGGTTGAATCTTATCCAATAAAACGCGTCAAGACAATTATCGAATGGACGATGAGACGACCCCGTTTTCAAGAGAAGCTCGATTACTTGCTCCTCGTACGAGCTTGATAAGATTTTTTTTCTCGCAAAACAAGAATTCCTGAACCTTAAGCAACAAACATGTCACGAAGGTTGCAAAATTTTCCGTGGAACTCGATATAAATTCTCTTACTTTCTCTCACGATTTCCTTCCTTGTCCGGCTCGCAACGTGTTTCAAAGAGGGTGGATAGGTTATAGCAGGGGACGAGGAAGCGTAAGTGCTTTTTGTCGGAAAAATTATATGATAGCTGGGAACGCGAGCTTTTTTCGCCTTCGTCCGCCATTCTCTCCACTTTCAGCGCTGGATTAGAAAATATGATTAGCTTCGTGCCGGGAGTTTATTCGGGTTACGAGACTGCACGGCGAAGGAGTGGCTGTCGCTCGGACCCTTCGGATTTTATGGATGACCATGGTTCCCTACGTGTCTCGACGCGGGAACTTTTCCGAAAACCGTTTCTCCGCCCCTCTCGTGACTAATTTGTACAATGTGTTGCCGTCGTGTCGTTCCCGCGTGAACTTTTTCTTTTTTCCTCTCGGCGAACAAACAATGTGTACGTGACATCGTTTTGTTTCGTCTAGTTATGGAAAAATGGGAATACGCTAACGTAAATGCGAATTTAACCGTTATCACTCCGAGCGTTAGCCAGCGTTCTACTCCAAGGGGCAGTGTCACTGCCAGAATTTCGCAATTTTATGATTATTGTAACCGTATCGTAATCCAGGGCTATTGGCGATTGTTTCCTTCGTTGTCACACAAAAGAGGAATATAAACAATGAATCACATTTACAAATGAATAATTACACGTTAAATCTTTTTGTTTTTGTATTTTGAAAGAAACACATTTTTATTTCGGAAAAAATTAAACTTTTATAGATGTATAGATTACTGATAAAAAATTACCTCATAAAACGTCTTTCTTAATCGCTTCGAAATGACCAAATGTTTGCTGGAGTTGGCTATAAATTACTCTGGAAACTTCTCGGAGCGATAAGGGTTAAATATTGGTTATAAGTTCGTACGGTTTTTAACGATAATCGTCTTGCAACGTTTCGAAATGTAATTAATACTAGGTTTACGAGCATCGATTGGATCATTTCGATGGGTACATTGAAATACGAATTTATTGTGATATTATTAGTCCATTTTACTCGAAATAAATAAATATGTATTAGCAGAGATCTATTCGGTACATTTTTCGGAGCATGAATTCAGTCGATAGAAAGATTTTTAAGATTTTTAAGGGTTAATTATTGGTTATAAGTTCGTACTGTTTTTAACGATGATCGTGTTGCAGCGCTTCGAAATGCAATTAATATTAGGTTTACGTGCATCGATTGGATCATTTTCATGAGTACATTGAAAAACAAATTTTTTTGTGATATTATTAGTCCATTTTACTCGAAATAAATAAATATGTATTAGCAGAGATCTATTCGGTACATTTTTCGGAACATGAACTCAGTCGATAGAAAGATTTTTAAGTTAAAAGAAAATTGTTTATCGTTGATGTTCAAACTGAATGATAATAAAAAGTTAACTTTCTAAATGTTGATTATTATTTTTTTACTATCAAACAGAAAATGATTCGATCCGCCTCGGTTCACCCTATTTGCGCATACCCGTATCTTTAAACGAAACTTTTCGATCTGGTTCTGATTTTCTACAACAGTAAATTTTTGTAGTTACATAAAAGTATCTTTATATAATAAAATATTTACTGTAGTTAATTTGTAGAAAATTTAATAGCGAGGCCTAATGAATCGCTATATAAATGACAAAATAAATATACTCGTGTACAAATATTTTTTATAGTCAAAGTATATTCCTCGCTAATTTTCTTGTTGATTATAAATTAATAAGGTATTGATAGTGCTTTTCTATATCTTGATAGATTTGTCACGGAAAAGTTTTTAATGTAACGCAATTCAAAATTATATTCTTCCTTGGAATGTGTATACAATTATATATAGAGTGTTTTTTTACCGGCAAATAAATATAAATTATTTAAAGAGTGGTGGTAAATTGTGATAAAAACACAATTCAAAATTATTGTCTTCCTTTGAATGTGTACCATACGTACAATTATGTATAGAAAGTTTTTTTACCAGCAAATAAATATAAATTATTTAAAGAATGGTGGTAAAATGTGGTGAAAACACAATTAAAAATTATTGTATTCCTTGGAACGTGTATGATACGTACAATTATTAGTAGAGTGTGTTTTTACCGGTAAATAAATATAAATTATGTAAGGAATGGTAGTAAATTGTGATAAAATCACAATTCAAAGTTATTGTCTTTCTTGCAACGTGTACCATACGTACAATTATATATAGAGAGTTTTTTTTTACCGGCAAATGAATATAAATTATTGAAAGAATGGTGATAAAATGTAGCGAAGAATGTGGTGAAAATGTTGGTGAAAGCGGTAAGTTTTAGAAACAGTTTTACTCATAATTTTAATAATTCTTTTCTCATCTTGTTAACAACGTTTGGAAGGAAATGAAGTACGCACGAATTGAGAAGTTAAAGCGTGGAGCGACAGACGTTATGTCTGAAACAAGGGGATGTTCGAAGTTCACTCGGGGTAAGATAGGCAACGCACGTCTCGCTATCGTTTTGCTTTCATAAACCTTTCTAGTTTTGCCTGCTTCGTTTCATTCCTCTTACGAGGGACCCACTTTACTCTGCCTTCCATCTTTTTAGCCCTCGCGAAAACCATCCCTTTGTTCCTTCATCTTCGAAGCGACTGACAAGGAGCATCACCCAACTGAGACACGCCGATGTAGACAAAACTTTACACACAGTTGAAGAATCAAGAAATATTCGAAGCATATTTTTTTTTATCGGCGAACAAACACGTTTAGGAGGTAAAATTAACCCTGGAAGTTAAAGTAAAGCTATTAATTCGAACAATTCGAAAACGAATGAAGATAATTGTTCAGAATTTTAGCCAAATAATTTAAATGTCAAAGAAATTGGTATAGTACAATAAATAGCGCCGCTATATGCGAAAAAAGCACATTTTGTGAAATATTTTTTAACGAATCTTTGTCAGTACGATCTACAAAAGAAGCCACGAAAATGTCTATTTTTCTGAGTTATCTTATAATAAATAATTAATATTAAGTTAACTCGAGTGCGGCACTTTGTATAACTATTCGAATCATTTTGTTGAGGAACGATATTATTTTCTACTTTATTACTTATAAATATTAATGATGTTGTCTTAAATGGAATAACGTTTTATTCTTCAAAATTTATAAAACAATTTTAGGTACGCATATCATTAGACCATTGGCTTAAATAATTTTAACAATATTATTTTTTACTTTATTACTTATAAATATTAATGATAATGTTGTTTTAAATGGAAAACGCTTCTATAAAATAATTTTAGGTATGCATATCATTAAACCATTGGCTTAAATAATTTGTTTATTTAACATCATTCTAAATTAAGCAATCTACAATGTGAATGATTTTCGTTATGCTTCAGTACTTCGCGAAATAATTTCATACAAAGATTTAACATTGGAACCACTAAAAAGGTGAAAATTATCAATTTGTAATTTCTCATAGAAACTTGATAAATTTACTGTGCTACATTTTTAGAGATTTTCCGTGATTTTCTATAAAAAAATATGAACAAAGATCTGTTTACCACGTATTTTTTTATTTTTTCACACACTCTCCATTTTGATTTCTTTGGTATAAATAACCACCCTTGAATAACACTATGTGTTACGCGTAACAAATAAAATTAATTCTTTAAAAACNTCTTTGTCAGTACGATCTACAAAAGAAGCCACGAAAATGTCTATTTTTCTGAGTTATCTTATAATAAATAATTAATATTAAGTTAACTCGAGTGCGGCACTTTGTATAACTATTCGAATCATTTTGTTGAGGAACGATATTATTTTCTACTTTATTACTTATAAATATTAATGATGTTGTCTTAAATGGAATAACGTTTTATTCTTCAAAATTTATAAAACAATTTTAGGTACGCATATCATTAGACCATTGGCTTAAATAATTTTAACAATATTATTTTTTACTTTATTACTTATAAATATTAATGATAATGTTGTTTTAAATGGAAAACGCTTCTATAAAATAATTTTAGGTATGCATATCATTAAACCATTGGCTTAAATAATTTGTTTATTTAACATCATTCTAAATTAAGCAATCTACAATGTGAATGATTTTCGTTATGCTTCAGTACTTCGCGAAATAATTTCATACAAAGATTTAACATTGGAACCACTAAAAAGGTGAAAATTATCAATTTGTAATTTCTCATAGAAACTTGATAAATTTACTGTGCTACATTTTTAGAGATTTTCCGTGATTTTCTATAAAAAAATATGAACAAAGATCTGTTTACCACGTATTTTTTTATTTTTTCACACACTCTCCATTTTGATTTCTTTGGTATAAATAACCACCCTTGAATAACACTATGTGTTACGCGTAACAAATAAAATTAATTCTTTAAAAACGATTTTCCATAATTATAGATATTAAGAAACTAGCTAAAATACCTATAGAAAATAAAATTAAGTTAATCGGTGAACGGTGAAAGGGACAGTGTATCATGGAGAATACAAGTGCTATAAGAGCAAGGGGAGACACGGTGGTGAAGATGAGTATTTCCCAGAGGAGGATCCTCGAGTAGACTCATCAGACGGTCTCGAACCCTTGGACTGCATAATAAAACCATGGCAATTTTTATCGAGCATCGTGACGCCATTGTTCTGCTCACGACTATTGGATTCTCGATGCCCGGCGTTCATGTGATTTTTACTATTTCCGTCGCGATGTTCTGCGACAGCTCAATGAAAACTTTTAAACTGTCACGAATTCTGGACCTGTGTATAAAAAGGTACCGATTTCAGCGCGCCAAACTACAAAAGATTTGGTGAAACCGCTGAATCAGCTGCAGAAATATAGTAATCGTTACATTCTGGTCAGATGAAGCATGCAGAATCGACTCGCTGATCGAACGAGGCATTTTCAAAAACGTCTCTTATTTCGAAAAGAAAAATTAAAAATATTCCAATAATTCGTTAGATAACGAATGAATGGAATAATTAATAAAAACGTATAATTTGTCACGGAAATTTAGTTATTCGGTTTAGTTATTATCACAGCTTGAAGCTCGTACTTCAAATTGTATAATTGTACTAAAATTTTTTGAAATTTAATCTAATTATCGTGTTATTATTAGACCGAGAACCTTCATGCAAATTCGTATTTCGATGAATGTAATTAAAAAAAACAGAAACTAGTGTGTTAACACTAATATATATTTATAATATATAAATGTATAAATATATATTATAGTGTTAACACACTAGTGTGTTATGTATATACTTTATATATATATATAAAGTGTTAACACTATGCCGTCCGGCGTCACCACGTTGGTGTCGTTCGCATTCTACCGCCCAGTGGCCGGCTACAGCACTTTAGTATCGTACGCATTCTGTTGGTGATCCGTGGTGTTCCTTTGCTGTTTTACTTAAGTGGAATAAGTTACATACGTCGGCAAGTGTTATTTTTTACAAGTACTTGTACCCTAATGTGAGATTAGTAAAACTTGAAATTTATAATCTCCCAATAACCGCAGAAACAGCCGGCGACAAGCGAAGCAACAGAATTAGTGCTACCGGCGTCGAGCGAAGAAACGTTTACAAACAGCGCGAACGGCAAAGTGTTAATACCAACGATTCTAAAAGTCACCTATCCAAACAACAACAACCGACAGGTCCGAACAGAAAGCGAAACAGAAATTATTAAGCGCGAAGTATNAAAAAAAAAACAAAAAAATAAATAACAGCAGCTTGTTAGATACACAAAAGGCAGTATTGTTTTCGAACAAATGCTCAATAGATAGATAAATATTAACCCTTTGCACTCGGAGCCATTTCGGAGGACCTTCATGCAAATTCATATTTCGATGAATGTAATTAAAAAAAACAGAAACTAGTGTGTTAACACTAATATATATTTATAATATATAAATATATAAATATATATTATAGTGTTAACACACTAGTGTGTTATGTATATACTTTATATATATATATATAAAGTGTTAACACTATGCCGTCCGGCGTCACCACGTTGGTGTCGTTCGCATTCTACCGCCCAGTGGCCGGCAACAGCACTTTAGTATCGTATGCATTCTGTTGGTGATCCGTGGTGTTCCTTTGCTGTTTTACTTAAGTGGAATAAGTTACATACGTCGGCAAGTGTTATTTTTTACAAGTACTTGTACCCTAATGTGAGATTAGTAAAACTTGAAATTTATAATCTCCCAATAACCGCAGAAACAGCCGGCGACAAGCGAAGCAACAGAATTAGTGCTACCGGCGTCGAGCGAAGAAACGTTTACAAACAGCGCGAACGGCAAAGTGTTAATACCAACGATTCTAAAAGTCACCTATCCAAACAACAACAACCGACAGGTCCGAACAGAAAGCGAAACAGAAATTATTAAGCGCGAAGTATAGACGTTACGTCGCATTTTCTCGATACACTTTCAACGTGCCGCCGCTAAAATTAGATTCCAGAGACGCGAGTGGCAAGCGATGCATCGGTCGGGAAGGGTGATCGATGAAAAAAGAAAAAAAAAAAAAAAAAAGGGCGATCGGTTTCAACCCCATCCATGAAGCGTGTTTGCGACCCCAGCGGATGAGAAACGATCCCCTCCCCCACCCTTGAATTTATATCGAGATCGAATTATTGATCTTTGCCGGCGACGACCGATTGCTACGACCCCATGTGCCGATTTTACGGTTTTAACGATCATCGACCCCGCTCAGCCGTTTCTCTCCCGTTTTTTCCTTCCTCTCTCCTTTATACAGTTTCTTTTTTTCTTTTCTCCTTTTACGAGGTCCTGCACTGTAACGGTTTCGGTAGTCGGTCGCGATTTATCTACCTTCTGTCCTAGAGACACGAGAACACCGAGTAATTAATCTGGATCTAGAAATCTCGTTGGGTTCGAGCAACCAGATGTCCGGCTCGTCTACGAACGATCGGTCAGTGTCCGGTTCTGTTTTAACTGGGGATTAAGGCGATCCTAGTCCAACTAGCGACGATGGCGTGTTTGTTGACTGAAAGCATTAACAATTAATGTTGATGCGAGGTATGGGTGACGTTTGTAGTCCGGTTCGCTGGTAACTGTTCTCCGATGTTGGACGCGTTTGATGTAATTTTTAGGAGAACGCAGTATTCCTGTTGGAACGTGTTTGAGATCTTCGGAATATAGAGTTGATATGAAATTTTTTTATACGAGTGATAGTTATTCAGTTGTGGTTTTTAAGGGCTGTAGAGTTATAGCCGCTTCGGTGTAAAATGAAAGTTCTTGTTTTATTATCGTCGATATTAACCCTCTGTGGCTTTGTGCGACTTAAAAGTTACAAACTAATGCATCTATATTTTAAAACATTTGTTTTATCTATTAGGTTGTCCCGAAAGTTCCTTCCGTTATCTTCAGGCAATTCCTTTATTCTAGCAATGTTTAGATAAATATTCAGCCTTATTCGTTGAACGAGAGATGGAGGGAAAAAATAGCGCAAAATGAATCTCGGAAAAAATAATAATATATCGTGAAACATAAAATATTATGTACCTATTACCTATTAATAAAACGAAAGAAACTTTTGGGATAACGTAATTATCACTGTTATATTAAATTTGATTACTGTATTACCGTAGCGACACCATGATCCATCTATGGCAATTATTGGTTTAAAAATTTCCAAATCTAAGTGAAAAACTGTAAGCGATCAATTATTTAAAATTAAAATTATATATTCAAATTATATATATTTATCTAAAAATTGTTATTTTCTCGATTGGAATCGTTTCTGCCGCGCACTTTCTAAATAATTACCTTTAGTTTTATCACCGATGTGATTCTTTCACTCTGAATTTTGTTTTCACGTAAGTCACCATTGTAGTTATTTCATTTTTATTTATTTTTTTTAATTTAATTGAAGCATGAAAATAGTGGATATCAAGTCGGAAATAAATCCTCTCGTAACTCCATTCAGATAATTCATTCTTTAAATAACTAGTTAGTTACTATAACACAGTTATTTAGTTTCAAACACTTTGTCAGTTTTTAACGAATCTAAGAATATAGTATCCTTCTTTAACTTTATTTCTTTGATCTCTAACTCTTGCAGTTTATTAGCTATCTTCGCATCAACAAAAGCTCGCTCGGATAAATAATTTCCATTCGCCGCAAACGACCGCCATGTTGACGCATTTCACACGAAATGATAATTCTAGAGCGACGATTCCCCCGTAAAAGATTTCTCCGTTAGTCTCGGTAAATAGAGCCGCTGGGTAACATTTTACACTACATTTGCCGGGAAGTTCGAGTTATAGCCGGTCTATACGCCGCTCGCTATATAACATCCGCATCAGAGACACGGTGATCTCAATTACTCGCAGTCACGTTTCCGACGTCTCCGAGGGCACATTTCCAAACTTCGTCGGCAATATCGGCCGCATGAAATTTCATAAATTACACGCCCGCCCCGCGATCTTCTTGATGCCTGCCCGATATTACAACGCTTTCCGTCATTATTGCCTTTGAAGATAGAAGAAGGGATGGTGGAAAGGGGGAAAGAAAAAGGAAAAAAAAATGGTTCGGTGACGAGCGTGTCCGGTCGAAGACGTGCCCGAACCCCTTTGAACGAGTGGACTCTAAACCCCTCCCCGGCTTTCGAGCGGGCGCGTGATCTTTAAGGGGATGTATGTAAGTTGTGGGCGGTGGAGGTGCCGGCGAGGGAGCCGAAGAGAGGTTGGCGGACTAGCGAAACAAGCGAAGGCGTCGTGACGGTGTTGGTGGCATTGCTGATGCTGGTGGTGGTGGTGATAGGGCTGGTGGGGTTGAGATGAAGCTGCCGGTGGTGGTGGTGTAAAATATGGATTTACTTCTCCTCCAGGGCCTCGGCTTTTCCTTCGGGCTCTACGTTCGCGGACGCGGATGCTCGCTTTTCTATGTGCGTGTATGTAATCCTTGTATACCTCTGTGTGCGTGTGCACGTGTGTGTGTCTGTCTGTTTCTGAGCTCGTGTGACGTCACACGCACCGCTATCACCCCCATTATGCGAGCTGGAAAGAAGAAAGAACGGCGGTGAGAGGAGAGGGTGCCAGGACTCGTTTGTTAGACGGGGCCTGGAAATCCAGGGGGGTGTTTTGTTACTGTTTTCTTTGCACTGTCACACGAGACGCCGGTGTTTTGTCTCACCGCGAAGAAAGAAGTTGCATCGGCTAACAGGAAGCTCGTGGGAAAGGTGAAGTTGAAACTAGTCAGATGTAACGCTTTGGTTAAGCG
Organism: Ctenoplectra terminalis; assembly: GCA_019453375.1. Classification (NCBI taxonomy): domain Eukaryota; kingdom Metazoa; phylum Arthropoda; class Insecta; order Hymenoptera; family Apidae; genus Ctenoplectra; species Ctenoplectra terminalis. The sequence goes on along the minus strand of SMSQ01020258.1, from coordinate 14,486 downwards.
CGAACCCGGAATACTGCCTCTTCTTGCACCCTTCGACCATTCTCTCAATTTGTTTCTTGCGACGCAGAGCGGGATAAATCGCGTCGTTTAGAACTTGCTATCATCGGGAATAGAAGAAAATGCCCGGCGAGCGTTCTCGGGATCGCATCTTTGTCCTTAATTGTGGTTTCTTCGCGAGCAAGCGTTAACTCGAACCATTCGTCAACTCGAAAACAGAGCATCTTTCCCTCGTTTGCATGAATTTTCATGGAAAATTAATTTTTATTCGAGCAGAAAAGAAGCTGCGGATAGATTGTAACGGAAGTTGGATGTATCGGCGACTCGTGATAACCGAAACGGTTATATCTTAGGCACATTCCGACGTGTACGTCGACCCCTGCGTACACCGACGTTCGATCTTCCGTCGACTATTTTCGCCTTACATAGCCGGAGTATATAGAGCCATGTAAAGCTCGTATACCTACGCGGGTAATTTAAAATGCGATTACTCGAAGGGTGTCCTTCGTAGGGGTAGCATTCGTTGGTGGACATAAGAATAGCTAATACGGAAATGGCGAAGGAAAGCCGGGGGTGGAAAAGAGGTGGCCGACGGAGGAGAAGGTGAAAGGAGAGCGGTTGGATGGTTGCCATTAAAAGATTTCATCCCTTCCCTCTCTCGCCCGCGGCACCCATATATAAGGGTGAGTAATCTGAGAGCAACCCCTCCTTTCTTATTTTCCTTCCTTCTTTTTCTCACTCTCCTCCTTCCCCTACGTGCTCGCGACCGGTTCTCCTGGTGTACGTTCACGAATACACCGAACATGCTCGGGCACTCGCAGAAAAGCACCGGCCTCGATGTATATACGAGTTAGAAAAGAGGACCGAGTGTAAATTGAGAGAAACTGTGCATAGCTTCTATTTTCATGTTTTCGCGCGCAACTTCTATTACTTCTTTATGAGGGTGGCGTCTGATTTTAGGAGAGAGCTCACGTAACGAAGCTTGGTTATCGTTAAAGGAAAATTTCCTTCTGAATCATTCCGAATATATTTAATCTTCTAACGTTTCATTTATTACACGGTTTGCCGAACGTTAGGGTGGAATGAATATTTAATTTGTGTCTCGAAGAGAGAAGATATCGATTGGTCGACTTGTTTTCTATTATTCTAAATCTTCTACTTTTCTATTACTCTAAATCTTCTACTTTTCTATTATTCTAAATTTTCTAGTCTTCCGTTATTCCAAATTTTCTAGTTTCCTATTGTTTCTAAATCGCAATAGAAATGTTCAACCAACGGTTAATACCCGACTTTCGCAAATACATACAACGTCACAAGCGTAACTAAAAATTATCGGATCAACCCACTTCACCGTGTCTGTCTTTACGAGTTACTAGCTCGAGCCTAACCTTCCGAAAGCGTAGCAGAACCGTAACGAACACCGTTCCCAATAAAATATTTCCAAGTTCCTCTACCTTCCGCTAGCAACGAATTTAATTTTCCGAAAGACAGTTTATACTCCCTATATCTGTCCAATTATACGCAAGCGAGGGGAAACGGCGTTAGTTAAAATTGCAATGAAAGCCACCTGACGTGTTCGGGGCACGCCGTACCCGCGACATTCGGCTTTAAGATCGAATCCCGCCGGTACGCACACCAGCGCGAGAAGATGACACAGGTTCGCATAAGTTGAAGGAACGAGAACGGGAGAGAGAGCGGCAGACACTGGCTGCACCTAAGGGATACGTAAGACCAACACACACGTACGGATTACAGAGGGTAGGATTGGCAGCTCTGATCAATATTCGATTTTTGAAATATCTTCCCCACCCCTCGGCCCATCGACGTCCTCGCCCGACCCTGAGCGCCACCCGCCTCCAGCCGCCACCGAACACCGCCACCCCTCGCGGAACGTTCCTCGAAAGCTCGATACTCCATTTGTATTTTTAAACTGGAATCCCTATACACACACAGACACACACACACACACACATACACGTTCTCGTGTACACGTGCACGGGCCACGTATACAGCGACACAGGAAAGCGTCCTGCCACCACCATCGCCATTCGCCATCACCATTACCACCGCCGCCGGCGTCGTCCTCCGCTACTCTCGTCTCCTCAACCCTCTTCTTCCTCTTCCTCTTCGTCTTCATCTTCTTCCTCTTCTTCTTCCTCCGTTTCTTCTTACTCTTTCCCAGGTTCCTCCTCCACCTCCTCCGCCTCCCTCGCGGCTTTCCTTTTCTTCGTTCTCTTCTCGCGGTGGCTCTCTTTCTTTTTTCCCTTGTGTGCGCCACCTACACACGCTTAACGAGCCGAGCCGAGCCGAGCCGAGCGCGTGGACGGGGATACGTGTGATCGTATGTACGACCGCGTTCGCGAGTGTGTACGTAAGAGAGGGCGAACACACTTGGCGGAGGCCGGGGGCATACGATCCATCGGAATTTTAAGGAAATAGAAGGACACTCGATGCATACCATCGGTATGTAGTAATGCGCCCGTGGTGGTGCGCTCGCTCGTCTGCTGTGTCCGTTAAGGTGCATGTACAAGTGTACGTGTTGCAGGGCCGGCAATACCGGGCTCGTAGGGAAATGCTTCGAGGTGACAGAATCCTCTTTAGCTTTGTCGGGTGTCGAGGAATTGTATCGTTCCTCCGAACAATCCCCACGGTCGACCGGTTTACTCGGGTTTCATCGGAGAAATTTCAACGGGCCGACGTGTTAATCTATATTTCGGTCAACGTTATTCCCGCTCATAGCTGGCAGGATCGGTGTACGAGTTGTGGACGATAGCGAGGTTGAAGCGTCGTAGGACCGTAAACCGGCGGAGTCATCGACGAGGCTCCTGGGAATGCGCAAGCATTACCGAGCGGATATTAATTTATTTTATCGTGGAATGCAATTTCAGGCATCGCGTTTTATAAGGGTTACTGGTGTATCGCAAATATGGGGGTGCCGTTGGATCAATTTTCAGTTTGCCCGAGACAGGAAAGTAGATTTTACCGGTCCTGTGTATCTTTATACACGTCAAACCTACGCGCGGATGTTGGTGTTCCTGTACACACGTGTACCACACGTACACAGGCGACCGTAGGTTGGCGTGTGTTCGCGTTTCATCGGGAATGGAGGGATGCAGGTACCTGTATTCGTAGACGTAGGTTCCTATACCTACTCGTTCCTCTTTGCCCGGCGAATTGGAATTTCTCGCCGCGGATAGAATTCTTTTGCGAGAATCACGCGACGCCTACGACATACAAGACGTAGGTGTCAGGTTGCAAGAGCTTATGCGCAGACACGTACGTCAGCTCTTTCTGGTTAAATGAATGCGATGACACTTCCGAATATTAGTTGCACAGAGGTCCATGGGGAGTAAAATGATCCGCGGTTGCAGGCGCAGATAAATCTTCTAGGTTTGAATGATCGATAAGCTTGCGTTGTATACGAAACGGTTTCGTAAAATGGTAGAAGATATTAAAGATATTACACGCAATTGAAAAAATTTACTTCGTTAAGTTACCTTGAATCAATACATTTGTACAGAAGTTTGATACTATTAAAATTTAGATCTATTTTTTTGCACGCTTATAAATTTTTCTGTTTAACGTTTTAGCACAGATCGAGGATATCGCTCTGTTTAATGTACCGCTTAAACAAAGCAATAAACAGACGACGCTTTTGAACCATCCGGAAGGAAAAATATGAACAAAAACTAAATCGAAACAACATATCAATACTTTTCTGAAAAATCAAACTCCCTGTGTAACAGTACCTACAACAGACTACGAGGAATCAAACAGTCAATGCTCGCTTCACCTCCATCGCTCCATGAAACCTGACTCTACGCATATCTGAACATCCGTTTAACAGTCATCCTCTCGTTCCCTTAAAAAAATTCATACAACCAAATAAATTTCCAACGCAAAAAGAAAACCATTCACTACCCATCCTTCATCGATTCCACTTTCCACGCAACAACCATACAAAACATACGTCCATTTTTGTTACCTTTCTACTCTGCTACGACACAACTAACAACAACAATCCGTCGTCTTCAACCGTTTTACAAAAATACAGAAACTAATTTATTTCGTTTCGAACTACCGAATTCCATTCCTATAGGAAAAAAAATCTAAAAACGTAATCATGATTTCCTTCCACGACGATTTCCTTCCTTCGTACACCCCGGTCATAAACGATCCGTCCATCAGCGAGGAATTTAACAGGCTCGAATCGGTCCCATCGAAAAGCCACGCGATGCATGCACGGCCGTTCTTCCCCACTGTCGCCGTTGGATGCACTTTGCGCAACTGCGGATCGAGCCTACCGGTGCAGCAGCGCGTGCAATTAATTAAACGGCGGCGCAGCGTTGCTCATTAGCGGGCGTCGATTGGCTGCCGGCCGGTCACGTGACATCCAGGCCGATGGAACGAACGAACGCCACCGAAGGGTAGGAGGCCGCGAAAAGGGGGGTGTTGGTTCGTCGGCACTCGTTGGGGAGAAAGGGGACCAGGACGGCCGCGGAGCGCGGTCAGGGGGGTCAGTGGGGCAGAGAAGGCAGCACTGCACTCGCTCAGTTGTTTCTACTGGAGAGCCACGCCCTGCCCCTTTCGCGCCGAGCCACCAAAGGCGGATACCCGGGGATTAATTAAGACGCCCACCAACAAATGATATCACGCCGTTTCCCTGGACTCGCTTCACCCCTGTGAGAACGGTCGAGGTATTAATTAAGAGAGCCAAGGGCGGACGGTCTGATTGGAGGCTCCTTTGGGGTTTCCTCCATCGTTGTCTTCGCGAGGAGATATCTGGCAGCGGAGTAGATTGGTCCTTTTTTTTTTGTTTTTTTTTTCTTTTTCTCCGCCGGACGTTCAACCCCTGTCTGGGGAACGCGGTCCATTTTTTCTATCTTTTCTTTTTTTTTTTTTTTTCTGCTCTTCGTTTTGTTAAGTATCAACCCTTTCAGTGCGATTCTTTATCGCTGAGGAAGAGAAGTTTTATTTGGAACGGAAGAAATTAGTGCTGTTTGTGAAGGTACTTGTTTTTGTTCGTTTTACGAATATTCTTATTCCTTTCGCGAACGAAACGTAATATATTGATAATATATTAATTGGTATATTAATATTATGTTGGTATATGTAAACAATATTAACATATTGCGTACGGGTCACGGAGATATCTCGTACATAGAAAAATTAACTTTGTGGCCGGGTTACGAGATATCTCGTTTTACTGTTTTTTCATGCGTATCGACGAGTCATGTAGCAATTAATTATATGAGCCGTTTATTTTGAAAGTCGCCTAACTCTATTCTTCATAAGAAAAGGCATGTTATTCACGTAACAATTGCCACTATTTTAATAGGAACGGTAAATTTAACACCCTTAGATAGACTTAAGCAGTATGACTCATTAGTATCCTATACGTATATTTTTTAATTCATTGAAACGCAAACGCTTAAATATCTCGATTCGAAGATAAATGGACTTAGGCCACTTTCAAAATAAACGGCTCATATACGCACCGACTTACCATGTAGAGTTCGGTGGTAATTTGTAACAGCATACGCGTGAAGCAATAATAGAGGGAATAGAAAACAGTCGCAGGGAGCCAAATAGGGTGAGTACGGGGGATGTTGAGGTGAAAAAAAATTGTTTTTTTGACGCAGAACTTAATTTTGTTTCTCTGCTCTTCGTTCGTTTTTCGACAAACGTGTATCAACCACTTAACCCTGTATACCTCGAATTTTGTCTGCTAATCGGAGAAAAACTTTACGATTGATTACAGTTTTTCACTTTGATTTGTAAATGTTTTAACTAATAATTACCGTAGATGGATCGTGGTGTCGCTACGGTAATACACTAATCAAATTTAATAGTGCAGTGATAACTGAACAAAATTAATTTTTTAAAATATAGATACCTTAGTTTGTAACTTTTAAGTCACACGGTCCCATAGAGGGTTAAATAGTACAAGCAAATATGAACAAATTAACCCTCTATAGCCCGAATTTTGTCTGCTTATCGGAGAAAAACTTTACGATTGATTACAGTTTTTCACTTTGATTTGTAAATGTTTTAACTAATAATTACCGTAGATGGATCGTGGTGTCGCTACGGTAATACACTAATCAAATTTAATAGTGCAGTGATAACTGAACAAAATTAATTTTTTAAAATATAGATACATCAGTTCGTAACTTTTAAGTCGCACGGTCTTAAAAGTTAAACGCGTGTATCTTGGCTTCCAGTGAACGAAATGTCGTGAAATTTTCAGAGATTAATAACAATTGTTAACGAATCAAAAATCAATCTGATATTAACCCTTAGCGCTCCTTTGGCTGCGCTACGGAGACATTCTGTTTTCAACATGATTGCGCTCAATTTCCAAAGATATCTCACCATGGTGATTTACAAAATTAAAAATTTATGTTTCGTTTACCAGAGGAAAACGGATATTTGTAAAATGGATAAAAACAACTTTCACAAGCAGTAGTCATTTTTTCCGTTCAAAATAAAACTTGTTTTCTTTAGTGATAAAGAATCGTACGGAGTGCAAAGGGTTAATATATGACGCTGCTAGATTTGTTAAACTACAGCCATTCCGGTTATTTTTTAATCAGAGGATGTAGTTTCATTTATATTTGAGATATATTCATCAATGTTATACAGTTTGCTTAATTTTGGATATACATTTTTAAATCACGTAGGGTGATTCATAAGAGAATCTTTTAAATTGTGTAGTTTATTGGAATCGAGACTATAGTAGAAATTTTTTGTCCGTTTGTAGAAACAGATCATGGTATAGCGAATCGTAGCCATAACGTGTAGAAGGAAACAGGAAATAATACGTTTATAGACGTCAATGGTCACAATTTGGCACCGGTCGCGGAAAGATAATAAAGTACTTTGAAATCTCTGAAAATTTTATCGCGGAATTATCTTGGATCGTTGCATCGTCGATCTTGAAGCTACACTATTATTCTACGATTTTCCAAATAATTTTTTATTCAAAAAATAAAATAAGCAAACTTGTTCGAGTTTATACTGAGCTTGTAAAAATTTCAAACGATAACGAGATGGGAACAGCGGTTAATCTATTTTTCGCGATCGAAACTCAAGCTTTCTAAACTGATAGAAATATATAAGTTATAATTGATCGCAGAGAAATAATAAAGTACTTTGAAATCTCTAAAAATTTTATCGTGGCGGTAAACGATTTTATTGAATTATAAATAAATAGCAGATATTTTTTAGTAACTTCAAAATAACTCTCCCTAAGTGTATTCACAATCGATCGCAATTTTAGATACATAATTATTATTTAACGTACCGTATGATAGTTCGATAAATATTAAGTTAAAAAAATATCAAGATTCAGTGGAATAAAAATTCGTTTCATATATATTTAACGAAAATATGAAAAACGATTGAAGACACTTATGTTTATTAGATGATTTAGAATTTTTCCGTGCGAGCGAAAGTTGTTAGGTACGAATCTCTTGCCACTGGTATTCCTGATAATATCTCGCTGGCATCTCCTTTGATGCAAACGAATCGGCATGTAGATTCCATGCAAATTGTTCGAATGCGTCTTGAAGTGGAGGCCCCGATTGGGCACACGGTGAATCTGTAGATTGGATTGCCGCTCGCTACAGCTAATCACGCAATCACTCTACCCGGCTTTAATTTTATCCTTAATTAAATCCAATCTCGCGTAATAAACGCGTACGTGTTTTCAGGTCGAGCGTCTCGGGGAATTGAAATTTAAAAAAGAGCCAACCAAGGGGCGATAAACTAGCCGATAAAATGGGTTAGCTGAATTTCATTACACCTATTAATTTCGCTAATAAAATTACACGAACGAATGTTGCGCTTCGTTGAACACCTCGTGGCGAACGTTATTTAGTAATTTCATCTTTGAAATTAGCGACACGTATAAATTAAATTTTGCACTATTAATTTCTATCGTAGAATCTTTATATAAAAATACGAGAATATTAAAAAAAAAAGAAAGAATAATATTGCACGTACAGTTGGTTACAAAGTATCATCCTTGAAATTAGCGACACGTATAAATTAAACTTTGTACGATTAATTTCTATCGTAGAATCTTTATATAAAAATACGAGAATATTAAAAAAAAAAGAAAGAATAATATTGCACGTACAGTTGGTTACAAAGTATCAGTTTTGAAATTAGCGACACGTACAAATTAAATATTGCACGATTAATTTCTATCGTAGAATGTTTATATAAAGATACGAGAATATAAAAAAAAAGAAAGTAATGGTGTTGCACGTACAGTTGGTTACAAACTATCAGTTTTGAAATTAGCGACACGTACAAATTAAATTTTGCACGATTAATTTTTATCGCGGAATCATTATATAAAGATACGAGAATATTAAAAAAAAAAAGAAAGAATGATATTGAACGTACAGTTGGTTACAAAGTATTCGGCCATCTTAGGTATTAAGCGAATTTTATATATAATTACAGGATTGTAAATAAAAGACTAAACGAAAATTTGTCGTTTACATTTTTTACAAACGTTCAAGCGTTTATCTTACAGCAATGTATAATACTTCTTAAATAAAGAATCGATAGGGGAAATAAATTATATTTTAATGAAGTAACATTAATTTTAAGTTGGTGCATATGAAATACTTCTCTGATGTTTGATTTTGATGAAGTATTTTGAAACAAATTACGAAGTATCGTTCGAAAAAGTTGTGAATTATAGAGTAACAGAAGTAATGATAGAAATAATACAAATAATCGAAGAAACAAAATTAGTTAATCGTTGGAAAATTTACGGTAATTCCGAGTGAGATGACTCGATCACGCGTGGACTGAATTATAAATATTAATTATACCTATTTACTTTAGCAAATATATTTCTTTTAGCTTGCACGTCAATTAAATTTACGATATACTGATTCTTTAAAAAAATAAGTAGACCATCGCTTCTTAATTTGCCCTACATAAAATCATATAGAAATTATTATAATTAACTCTTCTATCGTGTTCCTGAAAACTTACTCATCTAACGCTTAAAATGGCCGAATGCTTTTGTGACCAACTTCTACACACCTAACTGTATAGAAACAATTAGTTATCAACCGAAGACGAGACGATAAAGCGAAACAGTTTTCAATAAAGTAAAAGCGAACCTCATTTGACAAAGTATCACATCTGTCCAGCAATGCTGTTGCGCTTTTTTCTTCTTCTTTTTTTCTAATAACCAATATAATCCGTTTCTCCCTTGTCAGACTAGCAGCTCTCCCGGAGTTGACGAACGACCCTGTTGACGTTCGCCCTTTCCACCGACGGGATAAAACGAAAGGAACCGAATGCAACCCCCTCGTCGCCGTTGCCACTATATTTCACATTTCGAACACCTCTGAACTGATATCTTTTTTATTTCCTCTTTCTCTGGCAGATATACGCGCTCCACGAAACACTATGGAAGATTAATTTCTGAACTATGCCACCTCGCGCAGTCGGTCTCGACGCGCAGTGAAAAAAGACAGTTTTGAACGGACTGCTTGAACGGTAGCCTCTGCGATAGAAATTTTCAATAGCTTGCGGAGAATATTCATTCAATGTATTATTGGGTTGTTCGGAAAGTAATTTCGTTTTTTTTTTTTTT
>SMSQ01020257.1:0-15786 GCA_019453375.1 Ctenoplectra terminalis | reverse complement strand
ATAAGTTGATTCATTTGTAATGTATCAAAAATTATAATGAAAGACACCGAGTTAACGAAAAATAAATAAATATAAAAATCAAATCATATAAGATTTATATAATAAATATCAAAAAATGAATATAAATATAAATATAAAAATCAAATTATATATAAGTTCTTATATTTCACTAATGTGTCAATACAATTTTAACGAAATAATAAAGAAGAAAAAAAATGAAGAAGTGATCGTCACGTACGTTCGAAATTAAACTTGTGGAATCAATTTAATGTAACAATATTTATTTACACGCACTGTTCTTATATATGTTGGCAAAAATTACGATAAAATATCCACGATTCTGAACAGAGGTTTGAACTTTAATTTTGCATCAGCTAAAGCGCGGTCGCTAATTGAATTTCTGAGTTCAAAATTCAACTTGTATACGAATGATAATTCAACTGTGTCAAAACAAAATCTGCGACTATAATCAACGCAGTATTAGTTAGATATTTAAACAAGCTCAGATCTGCAGTTTATATATCATATTTTAGTTATTTCACGCCAATAATTTTTTACATAAAGTATAATAATAGTATACATAAAGAAATAACGTACAAAGTATTAGGTTGTTCCGAAAGTTTCTTTCGTTCTCTTCACGCAGTGGTTTCGTCTAACATTGTTCATACAAACATGCAATCTTATTTATTAACTGAGAGATGGAGGAAGGTAATAGACCAAAATGGATCGTATATAAAATAATAATGAATTGTGGAACATAAAATATTATGCATCCCTTATTTATTAAATATAAAATATAAAATATATAATAAATAATAAACAATATATAATATAATATATAAAACGAAAGAAACTTTTGGGAGAACCTAATATATAAAATTAGTATGAGTAAAAATTGTTACATTAAATTGAAGTTACACTTTTAACATGCATGATGAACACGAATCCATATTTTGTTTTAACTAAGTACTGATCCTAAGTATCGTATCTAGTATTTTTAATTTGAAATCCTTTATCCTTTCCTCTTGCAATATGTACGTATTACTAATTTCATTTTAGTTAACAGTTCAAATGCTAATTTTCTTTCTTATTATAAACTAATGTCCCATCAACTGCATATGGTATATTAGCAACAGCTGTTTGGAATTGACAATAAGTTAAATTTAAATATTGTTATTGTACTAATATTTTTTAAAAACTGTAAAATTCTACCCAGAGCCTGGTAATCTTTGAAGATATCCTTTAAAGAGTGGCACGAGTAGTATTTCACTCATTGGTTTGAATCTAATATTAAAGATATGTAGTATCGTAGTTTAGGACCTAAAGCAGTGGATATTTCCCAGAAACAGAAATGCACTGGCGAAGACCAGGACCAAGAGCTAGCGAGTGTTTTTGGAGGTGATGCATTGGCAAAGATGAAAAGTGCGTGCCGGTGGGAGTATAGTGTGAACGAGGATTTTTCGAGAATAAAGAACAGGAGATTGGCGTTGACTTTGAAGAGCGAAGAACCTGTACACTGCTAGCTACATTGGTGTCGAACTATTTTTGTTTCATTCTATCATTATTCTTGCGTTTTTTAACATAAACATACAATCATTTAATATAATACCAGATATATTTCACAATCAGAACCTACACAGTTAAATCTTCATCCCCTATCTTCCAAGGTTTATCGAATTAAACATAGTTCTTTATTTCATCCCAGACTGTTTTCGAATACCACGGAACGTATATCCAATTTTGCCCTAGAAAATGTAACTTTCTTTGCATAATTTTTTTATTTAGGAACGTGTCCACCATATTATTGGAATATGGGTTATGGTTTAAAATAAAAAAAATAGTCTTTGATAATTATATGACTGTATTTCACGGCTTAGCTAGAAACGTCTCTACTGATTCAACTCTCTATTTCAACTGAACTGACCTGGGCTTTCAAAAGGAGAAAAACCGTCGTCCACTTATGCCTGGAAACGGTTATATTTTCAAGCGCTCAGACTTTCTGATTTCTACAGAACACATCTCGCAGTCCTATTATTTTGTCTATTCAAAGGCATTCCTCATCATCATTCCACTCATTTTTGTCTTAGGCTAATAGCTTTAACTTTTTTTGGCAATAATCCAACACATGTAAAAACAAAAATTAGGTGTATTTAGTATTAGTCGATTCAAGATCTCAGCATCGTGTTCTTCACATCGAGAGAAGAATTCAATAAAACCATAATATCTATAATAATTACGATCGTCTTCTCAAACATGCTATAACAACAAAAAAAGTCGACCACCCTCCCTAACACGTCGTATTATTCCTATTCACTTATTCCGACGAGTTCATCGTCGGGTATCAAAGAAACGAGAAAAAAGCTAGCGGAAGAGCCGAGAAAGGAGACGAGGGATAAAAAAAAAACAAAAAAAAAAAAAACAACGCGACAAAAGGGACGCAACGAACGAGCCGAGGACGAGGCAGGAGCGGTGCGAGGCGGATCGATGTGAAAAGAGAAACAAGAGAATGGTGCACGTGCAACAGGAACGAAGGCCTTTTAGCGTGCGTCGAAAGCTCACGCTTGCACACGTTTCCGTGGCGCATTGCTCGAAAGTTTCGGCGAGCAGCGTGGGCACCCTGAAAGCGCGTTTTTCCGCGGGTTTGCCGGATTGGTCCACCTTGGAGGCTGCGCGTCCGGGCAAGTTTGATATTGGCCAGCGCGCCGGAAGACAAGCGAACCCTTGTGCCTTGCCATTGGCGAGGGGCGGAGCTAGCCAAAGCTTTCACGAAAGCTCTTTCTCCCTCTCTGTTTAACCGTGTTCCTCGCCTATTCTCCTCCGCTAACTCCCTTCCATGTCCACGCTCGTTCCTCGGTTCTAATGTTCCACCTCCTTCCAAGCGTGGATTCCGCCACAACGAAGCCTGGCTGCCAGCGAGGCACGAAGGCCCTCGCGCAATTTGGGTCACAATACCAGCCACTTTTTTCTTCGTCGCTGAAGCTTTCGCCTGGCCGAGAACCAACCAGCCTAACCCCCCACCCGGTATCGTGTGCACCACCTCACGTGCCGCGACGCATCGAATAACTGCTTCGACCAATCGTTGTTCCTCTCCATCTGTACGCGAGCAACAAAACACGTTCGGACGTATAGGAGGACAAAGATGGTGGCGAAAAAAAAGCATTATACAGACCCGTTTATACCCAGGAACCGCGAACTGGCGTATGGCTCTACGTATGGCTCTCTCTCTCTCCTTTCCCTATCTGCATTTTCTATCCCCAAATCATAGAAGAATGACGCCCCTCGTACTGTGCGTTGCTGGAAAGATAAGAATGGCAGCAGATGGAATGCGGGTTTGATTGGTTGGAATGAAATAGATCCACCTTCTTTTGGACAATTATAAGGTGAAGGCATACATGTGTTCTTGTTATTCGTGGAAACGTTAGATGTTTACCAATAGGATCGTACATGGATCTCGTATGAGTGTCTCGGATGAGACACAAACGCGGTTAGGTGGAGTAACCTGGAGTAAGTATTTCTCTTGTTCTTGCGCTGTCCGGCTTATCTTTCTAGCAACGCACGGTATCTTTATTTGTCTCTACTGTGGTGGGTGAGAGAAAGAGAAAGGATAGGAAGAGCGTTTTTCGTCCGGGATCTGCTAGTGAATTCGTTAGTAAAGTATTCTAGCAGGCCTGTGCTTTAGAAGCGGGGATACTGAAGTTAGAAGAGAGATCGGTATAGGTACTGATCGTACTTGTACGATAATCTGTGTCGCGATCCAAAGCAACTGCTTCGCCGTTGCGACGATTATCGTTGCGCTCCAACTAACTTAATACTGGGAGGGCTAGTTCAATGAGATGGTGTTTCAGATGGATGTTTGAAGAAGTCAACTCAAATACGTTATATATTATTTAACCATTTGACTACGGTAGATTTTGAGACGCACCGGCCGTACCATACGGTAGGAATTCAGTTACGACGTACGCCGAGAACAGCGAAATTTTTTGTTACGGGGTACATTTTTGGGAAAATATATTTGAATAATCGAAAAACAGAGTTTCACTACATTGGGACAATATTATTTATTTATTTGTATTCTGCACCGAATCGTTACCATACATATTAAAAATTTAATACTAACGTTAAGCTTAAATTTTCAGGGCGCCTATAGGCGTCCTCCGCATCAGAAAGCCAAACTGCGTCGAGCGCCTTTAGGCGCCCACAGTGTCACAAGCGCAAAATTTCTAAGCGCCTTTAGGCAGCCACAGTAGTCAAAGGGTTAATGAGTAGTTGATGTTGAGTTGTACAGGTTTGCTGGTGTTTCTATGTATCTTGGTGTTTGGTGTGATGGTAACGGTAATATCGATCTTGATAAATGTGATGTTATGATGATATTTATATTCTAAAATATGTAGTGCTGACTGCTGATTGGTGGAAGTTGGAAGGGAAAGGGCAACAAGGAATTGGAAATAAAGGTTGATGATTGGTTAGAGTAAAGATGTGATGGAGGAAGAAGGTGAGGGTAGAAGGAGTTTGAAGGTAACTGTACATGGAGGAAAAACCCAAGAAGGAAGGAAAAGGTGTGAAAGTGACGAGGCCGAGGAGTTCGGTTTAGGATTTTATGGTAGTTCTGATTTAATTTGTTTATGGAGGTTGATTGTTCGGTGATGCGACCGAACAGTACTGTTATCGAGGATGTGTTTGAAAGTCGCTGTTGTGGAATCTCTTTGGTGGCGGAGTGTAGTTTTTACAGAGCGGTGTTGCTTTACTTAGCAACGTCACATCGTATTCCATAAATCGTGTCTGTCGTAATTTTGCATGTACAGACCCTTTGTCATTCGTCAATGATTCAAATGTATGCAGTTTGCAATTGTTCACATCCGCATAACGGCCGAAGTAACATCGATTACCGTTTTGTCTCTCTGGCTTTGCACAGGAGTAAGATACAGTTAGGATTGCCATCCGACTGAGTTTCCCCGGATTTGTCCTAGTTTTTAACCCACTGTGCTATCATTTAGCCAGGAAAAATCCGGAACAACAGTGTAGCGGCCGACGCTCGCTAAACTCAACTGCCAAGATTGTTTAGATCTCAGCGCTCATCTTGGTTAACCGTTTTCTGGAAATTTGACATCACGAGTCTCGCTGGTGGTATTCATACTTGGCTCGAAACTGCGACCACGTGTCGCACTCGAAATTGAAAATCGGTTAAAGATGCTTATGCAAGCGTGAAGGCGCTACGGATCTAAGTAGACACAGGCGTCCGTCGTCTGTGTGGTTGCTCGAATCGTCGGTATTGCGAGGGTTTACCAGTTGCGTCGGAGAAACGTGCCACGCACGAGCTGTTTTTGTTTCAAAGTCGCCGTGTCGTGCACGTCGTTAGGCAGTTGTCGCGGAAATAAGAATGATGCGCATGGCACGTCGACTGAGATCGTTCGTCGAAGTACAATTTCAGGATTGCAGCGCGTCCTGAAAGTTATTTTAAGATCGCGCAACGATATTTTAATTGCAACTTTAATCGCTATTTTGAAATACAGTATTATTTACTGTTCGTATCTGTGCAAAATTGTTTGCACAAAACTCTACCGAGTCTTCTCGTTTCAAGTGACCGCTCACGGCGAGTTACAGTGCAGCGTTTCGGCACGCGCATCTGTAAATTAGTTGCCAGCGCGAGTGGTTAAACGCGAACGCAGTGTTATCTGGATACGGTTACAATCTATAATTTAGAAAAGTTTTTATCTCGTAGTATTATACCTAATTTAAAAAATAGAAGTGTCCGAGTTTCAGGCGGAACAGTCCAAGCTTCTGATGCTCTCTATCTTGGATCAGTGATTTTATAAACGGTAACCCTATGATACAGTTTAATTGGTAGCGAGGAGTTCGTGGCTCTTAGCGGAGAAAAAGTTTGTCTCTCCACTGGAGGATTGTTTTTCGAGACTTTTTTTGCCTTTTAAACTCGTTTTAAACCGAAGCTACTGCTCGTATCGGATATCCAGTCCGCTGATGTTCAATAGCAATAACAATTTTAGCGTTCGTGATATCTGTAACGCTAGGTGGACGATGTTTCTATTGGATGAACGAGGGGTTGGATAGGTTGAAGTGCGTAAAGGAAAAAAAAAACAGGGGAAGAGGATGGAAAAAGAGAGGCGAGGATGAAGCTGGTAGGTTCCACCGAAGGTTCTTAATAAATATATTAGCAGCCGAGCTAGCTCGAAGCAAGCCCGCTCGTTTCCTCCTGGGGGTGAGATTTTAGCTTCCGACACCGCAAAGTATGCTTAAGATAATCAAGCTTGTCAATAATGTAAGGTACTGGCGAGTAAACAAGCAACCGAGCGAATGCTCTGTGTAATCTTGTCCGTGCTTTGGACATTCTTTCTGCCCCCTCTTGTGGTCCGAATTCCTCGTGCTTCTCGTTTTATCAGCAAACCGCAACGCCTTCTCGTTCTGCTGTTTCTACTTTTATGTGCTGTGCGTTTCGCAATTTACTCGCCATTTTGAGAAGAAATCCGAGGAGAGGCGTTGAACATAAAATTGGTAGGAAACGTTGGGAAGGAGTAAAAAGAAGTACAATTGTCAATTTGACGATAGTGTTCTACGAGGTATCAACAATACGGGGTTGCGTCAGAAAATTGTACTCTTTATAACTATCGTTCGTTCTAATAATAAATTTTTTAGCTGTAGATATTACACTTGCAAACATACACACGAGCTTTGTAAATTGTACATTGGATAAGTGGACCGTTCAATTGTTTCTGAACGGCTAAGAAAATTGTTTTGAGCTCTAATGAAAAACTTTGATAAATTATTTACGGGACAGTATTTTAACTTTTTCTTATTTCACACTTTCATTCCCCAGCCTGATTTTTTATTGTCTTGGGCTTTAAAAAAGTCTGAAAAAATTCTGAGATATTTACTATCGTTTCAAATATCACTATACAAGGGCTTAAAACTTTTTTTGCAACGAAAACAAAAATTTAACGGAAAGTTATAATAAATTCGCTTAAGCTCCAAATTCGACGAAAATTTTTGCCTGGAACTCAGCGACCCATTATGCCGGTGCAGGATTAAATACACACCGTTGAAAATCTGTATACTACAATCTTACAACCATGAATTGGAACTTAGAAACGAGTAACTTAAAAGTTTGCACCACTAAGTCCTTATATTAAACACCGTACCACAAACAAATGTTGCTACTAACAACTTCTGTGCCTTTCTATTCTCGAGTTCTTCAAAGACTACAAAACCTCAAATTTATTCAACGCATTAATTCTTAATTTTTATTTATTAAATCCTTTCAATACCCTTAACCGAAACAAACAAACCTCTAAAAAATGATGTTGACCCACAATTAAATTATCTTTAAAAATAACTGAAACATCGAGTTACCGATAAAAAACAAGAAAAAAAAATCGTTAGTACTTCATTATTGTTTCAAAAGCAGAATCTTCCTATAAAAGATCTTCTTCGATAGAGAAAAGAAGTTCGATCACGGCACGACCTCTCTTAATCAAAACAAACCTTTAAAAAATAATGTTAAATTTATCCACGATCAAATTATCTTTGAAAATAACTGAAACATCGAGTTACCGATAAGAAAAAGAAAGAAAAAAAAGAAAAAAAAATCGTTGGTACTTCATTAATGTCTCAAAAGCAGAAGCTTCCTATAAAATAAGACAATGGTAAGATCTTCTTCGATGGAGAAAAGAAGTTCGACCACGGGACGACCTCAATTCCTCGGCAAAGAAAAATGGAGTTCCCAAACCTAATCGTCGATTCAAGAATTCTATTCGTCCCTTCGGTCTAATCTCCACCGACGTATTTCCCTCTGTCTCCCTTAATTCCTCATCGCTGTCGCTTCCTTCCTTGGCCCGAGGAACGAGGGACGAGCAGCTTAATTTTGATTCACCGGCAATTCGTGTACGGGCTGGTTCGTCGGACGCATATTTTATTCACCGACGGGGCGAACTTTTGTCGTAGCCTCTAAATTTCGTTTCCCCGGGAGAAGCGAGAAAGATATACAGGCCGACAATGTCGACGACGGGTCGCTCATTAATTTCTAATGAAAGAGCAGCGACCGGTGTCGTCCTGCGAACGACGCTAATAAACCGTCGACGTTGTAGTTTCTAAATCAAGCTAATCAGATTCCTCGCACGTGGCGTGGTTATCGAAGGAAAGTTAACCAGAAATAAGGACGGCGCTTGGTTTCTTTGGCTCGTTAAATATGCTATAAAAGTAACGTGCAAGTCCATTCTCCCGTATGACCTGTAGACACGAAGTTTGAAGTAGTTCGGAAGTCAGTTGTGAAAGAAACAGATTGAGACTTCGTTACCACTAAGAATAACGGAGTTACCTGGTCGAATTAATTTAGACGATCAGGAATTATTTAAATCAATTTTAAAAGTGTATTCGATTAGTAGGCTAATTCGGTTTACGTGGAGAGCGTTCGCGTTTATTTAATTATTGGACGAGTATCTACGGTCGAAATAGAATCTTCTTACTTATGAAACACCGGATTTTGATTACACGTAAATATTTGTATTCCTGTTTCCACCGTATGATTGTTTACGAGATAACCTTTTATACGGTTCGATTATCTATTATCAGAGTCATATTATGTTCGAAACACTTTTCCCTAAATTGTGCATTTTAGCCACTTTTTAAACATTTATTCCAAGTATAAATTTTGTTGATATTCGTATAATTTTCTTATACCAACAAAAACTTGACAATAACGTTACGAAAATCACTGTGAACACAAACGGAGAGTTTAAATAGAATATTGTGAACAGGAGGAAAATTGAGCGTTAATTCGCAAAATTCCGTTCTAGAAATTTTTCTACAAAATTAGTTACGCGGTAGAACCGAAGCGTCAGTGGACAACGATGTATTGAAAGTACTGATGGAAAATAATTTGCGTGAAACATCGAAAGAACTTGCTCTAAGAATGAATATTAATCATTCCATGGTATTATTTACTAATAATAAATAATATTAGTATTGTATAGTAGTATAATAGAGGAAGCTCTTTTGATGTTTTTGAAATAATACTAATATTATTTATTATGGGGTTATTTACTAAGAAAATCCGATATTTCATATGAACCAACCTAATATAAGAACAATGGTTTCATTAATTTCTTTTTTTTTTTTTATTTAATGTTTAAAGTTTGGATAACGTAGACGACGATTCTGTTGCAGGAGCAACCCAGCAAGGTTTGGTCACCGGTTTTATTATTTTAGCAAAAGGACAACACAGTTTCGAAATTGAATGTTTGGCAGTAGTTTACGCAATGAAAAGGTTTCATTTTATTTGAGATAATTACAGACAGTGATAGCTTTAGGTTAATATTAATCAGCAGAATCAGAACAGAATCAGCGTCTACGATAAAGAATTTTCTTTTCATATTTGATCAGGATAAAATGTGGATTCTTCTTTTGCTTCAAAATTGCAAGAAACGCTCGATAAATGGCAGCGAGATTTGTACTTCAGCCTGCTATCGACATAATGATAAATAATTTAAAGTTGGTGCTGAAATGAGTATTGTTAACTCACTCCGAGGAATGTTTATTTTACCGTTCGGAAAATTTGCTTTCCGTTCGTTTGACTGAACGTTTGCATTCATAACTGTGGGTACGTAGCATTTCTTGCTGCTCGTATATTTAATTCAATAACCTCGCAGTTTCGTACATTTTTTGAAAAAGCTTTGGAAATTGAAAGCTGCAAAAAGTTTCATATATTGTACCACACTGTGTTCTCTATTTTACTCGAATTCCGATATACATGGTATTTAAACCGTTCTTCAATATTGTTTAAATTTTTTTGCCCGTTTTCATTAAATTCGAGAGTAAGCTGAAGCTTTATTCGTAGCAAATTTCAAGCGGTAATTAATTTTTTAACGATTTAAAAATATTTTTAACTAACAGTTTGAACACACTTTCGTTTATAGGTCACAGAATGCTCGCTAATTTAAAATAAGATTTTTATTAAGATATTTAGAAACGGGATTGAGAACTTTATGCAAATTTATACTGTTATCAATCTAGTTAAAAGAAATAGAAGCTAGATAGGCAATTGTTATATTAACTAAATTTTATAACGATTATATCATTATACGTTTATTTATATATTTTTCTTTATTATATACATTCTCGGTATTTTTGTCCTCGAATTTTTCATAAATGCATAATCTTATACTCGTTATAAAATTTAGTCAATATAACATTTGCCTATCTAACTTCTATTTTTTTTTAATTAGATTGATAGCAGTAGGAATTTGCATGATGTTCTCAATCTAGTTAAAATAAATAGAAGCTAGATAGAAAATTGTTATATTGATTAAATTTTATAACGACTACAACATTATGCGTTTATTCATATATTTTTCTTTATTATATTCATTCTCTGTATTTTTGTCCTCGAATTTTTCATAAATGCATAATCTTATACCCGTTACAAAATTTAGTCAATATAACAATTGCCTATCTAGCTTCTATTTTTTTTAATTAGATTGATAACAGTAGGAATTTGCATGAAGTTCTCAATTTAATTAAAAGAAATAGAAGCTAAATAGACAACTGTTATATTGACTAAATTTTATAACGAGTATAACATACGTTTATTCATATATTTTTCTATATTATATACACTCTCCGTATTTCTGTCCTTTAATTTTCTACAACTCCATAAAAATTTAGTACTACAACATAATCCACTTTCCCTTATAACCCAAACAATTCTCCAATTATTACTGTAAACAGGTACAAATAATAAAGCAAATCTATAAAAAACAAAAAAACGAAAATTATATAACTATAACAATAATTTGTCTCGATTCTAAGCGTGCGAATCCAGGCGGCCCCCGGACAAGAGCGTAAATAATACCAAAACATATAACATAAATAAAGCTTCAGCAATCTAAAAATTCGCAAACTCAAGATTATTGCCAAGTAAATACACCAAATCAGAATTTCACAAACCAGTAGCCGATACGTTGCTCGCCAAAAGTTTCGTACACATACTCGACGCGGAAACTCTTTTCGCATATTTCGATTCTCTTGCCTGGCTATGCAGTAAACGGGAGGAACGCTTCGTTCCAGACGCTAATTCATGATCGAAGAGGAAGACCACTCCGTCGGGACTTATTTTACATAGAAACGTCCTAAAAAGGTGGGCTCCGAAAATTGAATTATTCCTATCAAACGAATCGGCGTCGCGTCGAATGTTCCTTTCTCCTCCTCCCCGTCCTGTCTCCCGCCGAAACGTCCTTTTTCTCGTCGACCTATCGGATGACAGAGGATTTTCAACAGAGCATCGCTGGAAAATTACAACGAAGAAGTTGGGAACATTTAAAGGAGCCCGAGAGGGAGTATAATAACACGTATAATACGACAGTTCGAAAGATCCGCCCAGCGTTTCGGATCAAACTTCTAATGGCAGTTGGCACTCGTCTTTCAGAAGCGATTTTAGTCGGGACGAGTCACATTAAGGTAACCCATGGAGGTGTACGATTTCATACATCCTTGAGTAGAGGAGTTGTTGTACCAGCCGAAGTCAGAACTTGCCTAGCGTTCTCCACCTATTTTCACCGTTGATACTAGACGTCTTAACTTCGTGAAACGCTATTTTGCCAAATTCACTTGTCCCGGCTATATTCGAGTTTTACGAGCGCCCAGCTACATTTTGCGCACAGGAAAATGGGAAACCCGGTCGCGTTTTGACTTTTTACGACTAAATGTGCGGAAGTATACAGGGAGCAGTTGTACGTGCGTTTTAAGCGCAATATACATTTTGGCTGTGACTATCCGCGAGTTTGATCTTTTTTTTTTTTTTAAATGTTTCCGAATGGGTGACGTTATTGAGAAATTATAATATTATGGTCACCAAATCCTGACCTACTTTATTAACCCTTTGCATTCAAGAGGTGACTCTCGCTCATTACTTGGATCAATACAATTATTATAATACACTGTGGTGCATAACTATAGCACCGCCTAAATTTTTAGCTATTTTAGACTTTAGATTAAAAGTGCAAAAGAATTAATCGTAGAAATTGAAAAAGTATGAGAAAAATGAACTGTAGACTAAATCACATTTAAATTGCCCTCTTATGCAAAACGATATAATAGAAAATGTGATTTTCAACTGTTGCGTAACTATAGCACCGGCGTTGTTATTTACTAATTTAGAAATGCAATAACAAAAATAAGTAACGAAATAAGTAGAGATATATTTCGGAAACTTATTGATAGCGTTCCAGACAGAATTTTCGAGCTAATTACAAAAAAAGGTAGTCCTACGAAATATTAAAATTGTTTATCATTGATTTTATTGATGCGGTGCTATTGTTACGCAACAGTGAAAATTCAGACTTTTCATTGTATCATATTGTACAAAAGGAGAATTTAAATAAAAATTAATTTAAAGTTGATTATGTTTCGTACACTTTCAATTTTAACGATTAATTTTTCTGTATTTTCAATCTAAATTCTGGAACAGTTAAAAATTTAGGCGGTGTTATAGTTACGCACCGCAGTGTACAATTATTATACAATTATATAATACAATTATATAATACAATTATTTTATTTCAACTTTTCGTATATTTTTACATTATAGAAGATCTAATATCGAATCTCAAGGTTGGTAATTTTGCTTCCTGCGATATTTTAGATCGCCACTCGTCAAAATGCATTCTCTGTTCCTTGAAACAAGTGTCGCAAAGATGTGTCTTTCGAGCGCAAAGGGTTAATGTTATGGTGTGTTATAATTGGATAGGTTACAATATCGTATTCGATCGTGAATTAATTATCGATGTTTACTAAACGGAATATACTCGGACTGTACTGGATGCTGCTTTGTGTAAACCGAATGCTTAGCGAATGAAAACAAAATTACAACTTAATCGCGTGGCCATGGTAATTAATTCAAAACCCACTAATCGGAGCTTACGGAGTATGAAAGGTTAAATTAGCAGAAGCATTATTTTTACTAACATTTTCGCAAACATTTTCTTGCAAAGCAACATTTTTTTTCCAAAGAAAAAAATACTTTCAAGATGGATCAATTTGTTTAAGAATTTAGGAATCTTTAATTTACTGTATCTCTGTTCTGCTTTTAACAGGGTACATCGAAACAGAATCGAATCGAAATAAGAATTTAATCAAAAGAAAGATTTTTAAGTTTAGTATAATTTTTTATTATTAAGCTTTAAACTAAATAAGTATTAATTACGAATTTATAATAAACAGTTGACTTTGATAAACTATGATACTGTAAATTAAAAATTCATAAATTCATAAAGAATTTGTCTTCGAAGTATTTTTTTCTTTCCAGTTTCTCCTTATTACTAAATTCATTGCTTTCCGAGAAAGTGTTTGTAAAAATGTTTGTAATAGCTACTTCCTTTTAGAATTAATTATCTCAATGTTACTAACAAAAAAAAAAAAAGATTTTCCCGATGCTTTTTCAAGCAACGTATACCACAACACTCCATTTGAGAACTTCTTACATTTTCGACCTTCTCATTTAAGACTTTGAGACAGGAATTAGTTTTGGATTGCCGACAGCATCCTTTAACGCCATCAAAGATTGAACTAAGAAATCCGCGGATACACGTATTTTCTTGTTCTCAAGATGTTGGCCAAGCATGGTCCAAGAAAATCAGTAATCCGTCTCAGACGAAAGCTTCGAAGCTTTTGAAATCTCGTGGCTTGACATTAGAAGATCTAAAACACTGGCTGCTTTCATCCCAACCCTCGAAATCTGTTAATGTTTCGTGTCATCCTGTTGCGACGGATCTCCGGTCACTCGTGCTCTGAAGAAGAAATAACAGCGTGAAACATTTTTTCGACAGCCACTGGTCACCTTCTGCCGTCGAGGAAGTAATCGTAAAACAACGTCCTATTATTACACGCGTCGAGGTTATATAGGCCAGTCTCAGGGAATATCGCAAGTAGCGCCGACAAGAAGTATAATTTTCCCATTTAAACGCCGCTTTATCGGGAATGTTTTAATCGTTGCACGTGATACTGGCGAGTATATGCCGTTTTTAACTGAACCCTCTCGTATACGCCGCGGTGTTACGTCCCGTGATAAACGTTTCTAAATGAAAAAAGGAGAAAAAGAAGTGTAGGCGAGCATATATTATTTAAAGGTACGGAGCGAACTCGTACGGTTGCGCTTAATTGACGCATTTCCATGGAGAAGTACTGGCGAGCTAATTTGTTATCTGACCTGACGATAGGCGGGAAATCGTATGAATATTGCGTTGAAAAAAAAATAATAATATCGGTTCTCGACGAACGGATGCTTCGTCTAATTGCAAGGATGAAAATTTTTATAAAATATATCGCTGCTTGGAATTGATTGCGACAAGACTTAGAGATCTTGTAAATTTTAGAGAAAAGGCATTGTTAAATTTACATTTTTGAAAATACTAAATGCAGACTTTATTAATTGCTATGTATAATTATTTTTTAATTAATTCAAGGCGGACAAACATTTTTTCCGCCGTGGTCAAGCTGGGTCGTTTCTGTTCACGTTCAATTTTTATACCGTTCTAGGGTTTCAAAAAATCTGAAAAAATTCTGGAATACTTGTTAAAGCCTCTACTTTAATATACAATAGTTCTTTCGGGAAAGGGAGCCAAGGTTTACCCTTCCTTCGAAGTACTTCGAGAGTCAAGTTTTCGTCCGGTTATAAACGACCCAGCTTGCCCGTCGCGGGTTAATTATTGCTGTTTTTATAAATTTGGTAGAAACAAAAATGTAGTATAGACTTTACATTTAATAAAAGCAGATTTGAATTTTTTTTAATCGTGTTATAGTTAGCGTAAGACAACGTATGTTTCTGAATATCTCTGAAGAAACTAAATAAAAGGAACAAGACTCCGATATAAATTTGTTTTATAGTTAGAGGGTCGTGAAAATGGATTTTTAACTTTGCATATGTGTACATTTCATGCACGTTGAGTATCGTTTGTAATTTTTCTTAAATATCCGAGCAGTTTATTCTTAAATACCAAACGCAGAAATGGTATAAAAATCGTAAGGAGTCGAAGTAGAATAGTCCAGTTATGGTCAGACGTCGGTTCTATACCAGCGTATTAAAACAATTATTTATTCAAGAGCAAATATTTCTGTTTAACTGGTGCAATAGTAAAGTAAGCTATAAAACGTGGCGGTAATGAAGTGAACAGAAACAACGAAATGGATTCATGAATGATTTTAACATAAATCATTGAACGGTGACAGAGACGTATACATATTTCGTTGAAATAATGCAGCTGCTACTGTAATCAACAGCAATCTGTATCCACTGGTAGCAATAAACCAGCTTTTCATATTTATCATAGTTAGCGCCCTAAGGGTGTAACCTGGCTATTTGAAATTATCGCGCCTTTTTCCAACTACGCAAGCTATACCAACAACATTCTATGGAAATTTATGCGACTGTACGTGCATGTATGCACACATTACGGAATTAGGTGCGTATCGATGGCAATGGACTGTACTTTTCCTATGGAATTTTTTATGTTCAGCTACGGAAACTCGTCGGAGTTTCATTCAAGAATTATATTGTTTCTCAAAATACGTAGGATGATAAAATATGCTTGCTACATATTGTAAATTAGGTACTGCACTTAAATGGTACTGCAAGGGGTTAAAATCACCTAAATATATATTTTCTTCCACCGTATTTTAAATATATTTATTTAACCATCTCTTAAAGAGAAAAGAACTACGATTGATTACAGTATTTTACTTTGATTGCAAAATTTTTTAAATAATAATTGCTGTAGATGGATTGTG
>SMSQ01020254.1:0-16752 GCA_019453375.1 Ctenoplectra terminalis | reverse complement strand
AAAAAATACTATTAGTAGAAAAGTGTGTTATCTTAGAAAAGGTTTGGATAAAAAACGTATAGAAGTACAGAAAACTGTTATTAATATCTACAATGTTAATTTCGAATTGGTAAAAATAAATTTAGCGGGAACAGGATATTGAGAAAATAAATTTTAGCTAATTTAACTTCACCCAAAGCTACGGATTCGGGTTAGGTTCGTATAGAAATCGAAGGGTTAGGTTCGTACAGAAAAGAATATAACGTATAGAAATACAGAAAACTGTTATTAATATCTACAATATGAATTTCGAATTGGTAAAAATAAATTTAGGGGGAACAGGATAATAAGAAATTAAATTTTTCCCAAATATACAGATTCCAGTTAGGTTCGTATAAAAATCGAAGGGTTCGGTTCATATAGAAAAGAATATAACGTATAGAAACACAGAAAACTGTTACTAATATCCACAATATTAATTTCGAATTTATAAAAAAAAAAATTTAACGCGAACAGAATATTGAGATATTAAATTTTAGCTAACATAACTTAACCCAAACCTACGAATTCGCAGTGTGTCTCACGATTTATTTCCACCCGACAACAAAAGATTAATGAAAGCGAAACGTTAAAAAATCAAATTTAAGACAATCGTCCAAAAGAAACGAATTTATGTCCCACTTTAATACCTTTCCTCGATCCCCCCCAAAAAAAACTTATCGCTAAACCGAATCACCGAACGGATCGCGAAATCCACCCACCACCCACTATTCGGTAATTCCATAACTCCCGAGATCCCGGCTCCCGATATCCTGACTAAATATAAAACCGGACGGGTACCTTCCGCAAAATTGATTAAAGCGCACATTGAACCGGTCAACGGGGACGCAGTTGTATCCAGTAACAATATTTTCTCCTGCAAGAATTACGATCGTGAGACGCGACGAGAAACTCGTTCCACCGATACGAATCGGCTAGAAAATCGGCCTGTATCGAATCGACGCGTACACGTGAGACCACGCCGAAGGATATTCTCGCGTGAATAGGCCGAAGGTTGTGTTTCTCGTTTATATTAATTAGCAACTGCTAAAACGTCGCGTCTCCCACCTCTTCGATCGCGGTACCAACGGTCGACGAGCATTGTCCGCGTGATTAATTGTGCGTGAACGTAACAAAAGCCGATTCAACGGTGCACAGCTTGATAGCATAAACGGGTGCACGCCGCGCGATGCATGACAGCGTGTTATACGTGCAAACTGTATGCAGGATGCTTTTCCAAAGACGCGAAATTGGAGCGGAGAAAGGTGGTGTCGATAGGGAATAGAGAGGTCGGGATGGGGTTATCAAAGAGAATTGTTCGCGTTGGATCGTGAGGTGTGAATACGTACGGTTCCTGTGACTGGCGTAAATGCGTTTTCATTGCTGGTTGTTATAATTATCGTGAATTAAAATATTGGAGAGCTCGCGCATTCGGGGATGATAAAGAATGGTAAGACTTATCGCGGATAATAATGAATACTACGCACAGGATGACCGCGTTTCTCGTTCCGATTGGTGGTCAGTGTTTTTCGTTAACACTTTGAAGACCGCTGTCGCGTATAGGTGATTTTTCTAGCCAGCAGTTGTTGACCGGTATCGCGAAGATGTGACTTTACACTGCCAACGACTGTATTATTAATCGGTATTGTACAAACTATTCGAGAATTTAGGATTTGATGTTCATCTTTTAATAAATTTCAATCGTTCTTGGGTTCCTCTCTTTGATATCGTGAACTTTAGATCAGGATAGCTTCGGTACTTTTATTTAGATAAATATGTCGCAGGCGTACTACGAACGTTGCGCGAAAAGCACCGGCGGCAGGTGAGAGTCCTAGCATGAAACTTGCGGACGTCAAAGTGTTAACAACTCGTTAACAAAGCGGAATTTGATATTTTCGCGAAAGAAAAAGTTGGTTGCCCAAAGACCAAATTTTGTCTGTTTATCGGAGAAAAAATTAGGATTCATCACAGTTTTTCACTTTGATCTGAACAATTTTTAAGTAATAATTTCTATACATGGATCGTGGTATCGCTATGGTAATAGAGTAATCAAATTTAATAGCACAGTGATAACTAAATAAAATAAATGTTTTAAATATAGATACGTTAGTTTTTAAGTTACTTTTACGTTACTTTTAAGTCACACGGACCCATAGAGGGTTAAGGGTCCTTCGCTTTGTTTAAGACACACTGTATAGATCATTTTTCACTGAATGGTTTAGAGCGAGAGCGGATCGGTATGAAAAAAAAGAACGATTGTTGGGTAATGCGTCGGTGGATAAATGCGGGGGTGAATGAATTAGTCGTTGACCGGCACGCCGAGCATGCAGACCCACGAGAGTCGCGAAGGACATTGTATCTGTAAATAAAGTTAGGAGTGTTTGGAACGAAGGAGGATTATTTTGTACTCGCCTTTGTATCTTCCTTCTCGTATACGTACCGATAATAAAATTCAATCGATAAATTATGCAGAATAAGATATAAGGAATGTTAAATAATAATAAAAAATATTTTTAATGGTTCTACTTGCTCTTTCTTTTTTCCTACTGGAAAATATCTTGTAAGTATATGCAACACAGTTTTAATACATTGTTATAAATATTTCTTAAAAAAATATTTTAATCTCCGATTAATGCCGACAATTATTAAATAAAATTCTACAATATCTTTTCCTAATCTCAGTTAGATAAAATATTAAACTTTTCTGAGTTTTATAAAATTGGAAAACGTGCTTTCCTATTTCTTCTTGGCTTGGAAATATTCTAGCCTTCAAAATACTGTCTATATGTCGTAAGAAGTGATAGCAGGTGAAAGATAAATCGGTCGAAGATAAGCCACGTTACGACATAATACTTGCAACGTAATATACCGAGAATATAAAAATACACGTAAAATGAATACCAACAATGTTACCGATACAATACACCAGCAACCATAATATCGACTTTAATACCATATATTATCACTTCGCTCAGTACTCCGTTAAGAGTAATACCATAACATACTAATGTTACTCCACTATACCAGCGTTCCTGCCTCACTGCATGATAATAACATAAAAACGTAATTTCAATATTGACACTGTTACCAGTATACCATAATAACAACCACACTATTGATTTTAATACTGGCATCACCATATCCAGTACTCCACTAATAATAATATCATAACAACACATTAGCATTGGATCAATAACCCAAATAAAGCAGAAACAGATACACAGTACGTTCAAGATTGCAGCTTTACAAAAAATCAAATCGCCTTGAAAGTGACCAAAAAAACAATACCTAATCTAACAAATCCATAACTAATGCATAGTATACCCAAGATTACACCTACACAGCTTGTATCACCTTCAAAATAAGGTAGAAATAAGAAATTCATAACAGGTGCACGGTACATCAAAGACTACAATTTTACAGAAAATAAAATCATCTTCAAAATAACTAAAGAAACAAGAAACCCATAACAGGTGCACAGTACACCTAAGGTTACAATTTCACAGAAAATCTAATTATTCTCAAAGTAACCCAAAAAGTAAAAAACCTATCACAAATGTACAGTACACCCAAGATTACAATTTTACAGAAAATGAAATCATCTTCGAAATAACTAAAAAAATAAAAAAACTCATAACAGGCGCTCAGTACACCCAAGACTACAATTTTACAGAAAATCTAATCACCTTCAAAGAAACCAAAGAACTAAGAAACCTATCACAAGTGCACCGTACACCCAAGACTACAATTTTACAGAAAATCTAATCACCTTCAAAGAAACCAAAGAACTAAGAAACCTATCACAAGTGCACCGTACACCCAAGATTACAATTTTACAGAAAATTAAATCATTTTCAAGATAACTAAAAAAATAAGAAACCCACAACAGGTTCCCAATCACCTAAGTTTACAATTTTACGGAAGATCAGATCACCTACAGAATAACCAAAGCACTACCTAATCTAATCTCCGCCCAACTTATCCACATATCAACCATCCAACGAAACAAGTTTCGTTCCAACGCCTCGAAAACGTGTCATCCGTGCCTCCAACGCCCAGTTCGATAATCGGAACACGCTATTAAAACACCCAGAAGTAAAAAAAAAAAAGAAAAAATATCAACGAGTCGACTAATTAGCCAATTTCGTTGCATCGCGTTCGCGGAACGTAAACGGATAATCCCGCGAACAGAAAAACTCGAAACTGTTTCGTCTTTATCAGTTACTTATGCAAATTCGTCCGCCAAACGCCGTGCACCCGCATCGGGAGCAAGTGGCCTCTGAAAACCGAGTTCCCGCGGCCACCGATAAAGACGTCGACGACGAGCGTAATAACGTCGCGGAATTTCTTATTGGATGCTTCCGGTAGCGTTGGCTCAAGGGTAAGAGTATTGTGTGTGCACGCTGTTCTACAGAAATACGTCGCCGCGAAGTAATTAGGCGATAACATGGCTGAATACGTTTATCAGCGAGATAGTTGCTACCTTGAAATGTTTTACGCGTTACGTAAGATTCGAATCATTTTTGTTGCTCCGTTCTTGAGATTCGAAATAGTTTGAATTAGGGTAAGTTGAGAAGCGATGGCTCGTCTTTTTCAGAAGGATCAGAAGATAAGTTTAACGCGTTAACCCTCGGATGGTGAATGCAGGATCGAAGCTGACCGATTGTATTTGTTTCAACTAACGTGCTAGACGTGGAGGCAGAGCGTTGCTCCGCTACTTTGTTCTTTTTTTATTTCCATTGTATCTTCAGCGTAAGTAATTATTATATTTTCGCGGGTAAACATTGGTAACGATGCGCGCTGTGGCCGAGTTTTTTTGTTCCCCGGTTACGCGTGCGGCGAGCTAAGTTTCCGCAACAGTACAGTACGTACAGTGTTGGATCGTGCGGTCAGACGAGATCATACAATCGTTGTAATTATTCGTTAAATAAAATCGGCATCCGTGAACAAAAAATATGCTTTAGCGATATACTACTTATTATAATTAAAAATCTGCAATTTGTCATACGTACGAAAACAATTTTACTATTGAGTCATTTGTGACCCTTTATCTGGCGTGTATACGAGTATAAAATTATTTGCTGTCCGAGGGTTAATTTTTTAAGTATTCTCAGAGCGTCCAAAGTAATTTTATTCTTTACGGCGATGATTAACCTATTTGCATCACGAAGCAGAATATTCCGCGAGTAATTTCTTCTCTATATCACCAAACGCGGAATAATCCGCCGACAGCGACATCGTACCATACCATTGAACAAAGATATTTGCACTAAGAATTTTATATTTATTAATATATATTATCCTTTGTACTCTGATATATCGTTACAATCAATTAGTATTAACAAATAATAGCAAATATTTAAATCAAGACGACTTAAAAACGATCGATCGTGTAGGCTTCGGTCATAAGTTAGAGTCTCTGCGATTTAAGTCATGATGCAAATGGATTAACCCTCTCTGTTCGGATAATTTCAACAGCATCCAAAGTTTCTTATATATACATGTACAGAATAATTTATCACCCTGAATCCACCATACGTGCGAGTATAAAACTATCCGCTGTCCGAGGGTTAAACGCGAAGCTGATCACGCCGTACATTCCGTTCAATCAGCGATCGCTCGTCGAATGTTGGATTACAGTCGTAAGAGAATATTCCGTGACCGGTCGCCCGAGATCGACAGCAACCGTGTTTCTTCATCCACAAGGGTACACACCAAGTCGTTGCCAGAGAGCTGTTTCGAAGCACGATATCGAGTAGAACTCTTTAAACGATCACTCCTGCGTACCCACCCTCCCTACATTAACCCTTTGCACTCGAGAGGTGACTCTTGTTCACCACTTGGATTAATGCAGCGACTCGAATCGTGTGTGATATAATTATTTTCTTTCAACTTTTCGTGTATCTTTACATTGTATCTTTACAAGACTTAATATTGAATCTTAACCCTTTCGCGGCGAACATCGCCTTCTGGCGCCGTTCACTCGTTATCAACATCTGCCCAATAATGCCCACTCAGTCGATTGTTCTCGACGCGCTAGCAGTACACGCTTCTTGTCCAAAGATGTTTTATATAATCGAATATTCAATATCGAATATTAATTCAATTCTAAGCGCTCCGCCGCGAAAGGGTTAAGCTTGATATCTTTGGTCCGTGCAATATTTTAGAAAGCGCTCAAAATCCATTCTCTGTTCCTCGGGACAAGTATGGCAAAAATGTGTCTTTCGAGTGCAAAGGGTTAATATTTGGCGTTCGCCAAATGACAAACGTTCGGTACCGTCTATAACCACCCAACGGTATCGCGATCGTCGACGACGTTAATCGATTCAGGGTCAAAGCGAATCCCGTGCAAACGTTTACCGATGCGTCCGTGCGTCTCTCGGTTGTGCAGCATCCGAGGGAAGGATCAATGGAAAACAACTCGAATCGGTGATGCAGGCTAATTCGCTGAGTAACGGAGAGACGAACCGGAATCCGAAAACCGGCGCGGATCGTAACTCCGCGCAACCGTGACGGCCCAACATTAATCGCTGCCACGTGCTACGTATTTGTCTTCGACAGAGTTCGGGAACCGGCCACGTTCGCCCACGTACACACGTTTCTACGATACCGCGGTGTTCGGCCTGTTCCAGCCAAATCTTAACGCGCTGTTCGATTGGAGTTGTTGGACGGGATTTCAGGGACATTTGTTAACGTCCACGTTGGACAGCAGTTTTGGATGGTTTATCTGTTACGTGTTATCTGGCTGTATCTTATCTGCGGTATTCTTCGCGTGATTTGGTTTGCGCAGATTTTACCTTTATCTTCTTTTTTATTTCTTTCTTATTTTTTTTTATTTTTTTTTTTTACGGCAATTTAATTTATAGAGTAAGGTGGAGAGTAATGGCGTAGCGCTTCGAAAACGAGTCAGTGAGGTACACCGAGGCGAATCGGATGGAAATAAGAGTTCGGTGAAGAGAAAGATTTTTGGGTTTAACCCTTTATAGCCCGAATTTTGTCTGCTTATTGGAGAAAAAATTACGGACGATTACAGTTTTTTACTTTGACTTGAAAATGTTTTAACTAATAATTACTGTAGATGGATCGTGGTGTTATTTTAGTAATACAGTAATCAAATTTAATAGTGCGGCGATAACTAAAGAAAATTAATTTTTTAACCCTCTATAGCCCGAATTTTGTCTGCTTATTGGAGAAAAAATTACGATCGATCACAGTTTTTTACTTTGACTTGAAAATGTTTTAGCTGATAATTACTGTAGATGGATCGTGGTGTCACTAAAGTAATACAGTAATCAAATTTAATAGTGCAGTGATAACTAAAGAAAATTAATTTATTAAAATATAGATACATCAGTTTGTAACTTTTAAGTCACACGGTCAGAGGGTTAAGGAAATTCTTTATTATCAATGTTCGGATTAAATGGGTATTAACCCTCTATGGCGCCGAGTGACTTAGAAGTTACAAACTAATATATCTATATTTGAAAAAATTTATTTCATTCGGTCATCGCTGTAGTATTAAATTTGATTACTGTATTACTGCAACGATACCGCGATACATCTATAGCAATTGTTAGTTTAAGAATTTTGAAGTCAAAGTGAAAAACTGTAAACAATCGTAATTTTTTCTCCGACAAGCAGGCAAAATTTGAGTTATAGAGGGTTAATTAGGAATTTCTAATAAAAAGTTATCTTTCTAAGTTTTGTTATTTTTTTCACCGTCAGAAGAAAGCGATCCGATTCGACATGGTATTTTTTTCAAACAGTTATTATTTTTAATTCTTTGATACAAGTATACTTTAACGGTCGGTGGTTTTAGTGTTAACGATTCAATAAAAATTTCAAAACTATACAGCTTTTGTTAACACCTTAACGTCCGTATATTTCATGCTAGGACTCTGAAACTGCTTCCGGTAATTTTCGTGCAATATTTATATTGAAACTATAATATACTTATCGAGAGAAAAGTATCGAAGCTACCATTGTTTAGACTTCCTCGATATAACCTTGATTTTCTATTTTTCTTTTTAATAAAATATTCAGCGTTAAAAGACACACGCAAAGACAACGAAATATCACTTCAAACTAGCAATAAATAAAGCTAGGCAATTGAAAAATGTTATCTAAAACGGATGAACCCAAAGGTAAGCAAAATTCACTAACAGACGAATATAAAACTCGCAATTTCCAATTAATTTATACAATACCGACTAATAACATAATTACAATTTATATAATAATTTATATAATAACAACATAATTATTAACAGCACGAAGTCACATCTACGCGATGTCGGCCATTAACGCTAGAACCACCGGCGATCAACGCAAACTTATTTCCACCAATGAAATCAAAATGGTAGGTGTTCCAAAAAATACCTATAATAAAGATAACAATTCTTTAAGCATACATCTTACAAAAAAACACGGAAAATTCTCAAAATTTCATCACCGTAAATTTACAAAATTTCTACAATTAACTAACTCGGTAGTTGCAGTGTTAAACTACCAACCAACGAAATCACGTGTACGTGACAGCGGCCGTCAAAACCTTAATTAACACCAAACCTACCAAAGCGGTCAAATGACCGTTTCGTAATTTCTTCTCCAAATTTTATAAATCATTAACCGTGCACTTTTCAATATTTTTTTCTGATTTTCCGTAAAATATATTGTCAAAGATTTGTTTCTCTAGCATTGCGTATTTTTCCAACTAACTATTATTGTAATTTCTTTGATACAAACAGGTATAGTCTAATCGTCGGTAGGTTCAGTGTTAACCACGATTCTACCAATTTTAATAATTATCTCGAAATCGCACAACGCGAGTACTCTCCGAGCGTTTAATCGTACGATCGAAATGCGACCGGTAAATTGATCGTTCGATCGCGAGCACCGGCGGAAATTTCAAGCAGCATCCCACGCGGGAACGGTGTGCGCGACGAAATCGTGCCGATAAGCGTGTTTTTCTACGTAGCGCGCGACGGACAGCTCACGCGAGCCGAATTCCCCCGAGGAATAAGAACAATATATCGGGAACGCGACACGTTGACGCGTAAACAGCGTCTCCTAGCGCCGGTCGGTTACGAGATGCATGATTGAACGTAATAAAAGCGCGACCGTAAACTTGCCGCGACTACGTTTCCACGATTGTCGCGTTTCACGCTTTTTTTTCTCTCTTTCTTATCCTTTTTCTTTTCCCTCCTCGTCCTTTGTCCCTCCCAACGGAACAAAACGTGCGTACAGACGAGAAGCGGAATTGAAGCGAGTTTACGATAAGAAGTATAAATAGACAGACCGGTTGAACGGACGAAAAAAGTATTAACCAGCGAAGGTAAATCGCGCGGTAGGTGGTCCAAAGTTCGAATCGTAGGAAAACAAATCTGTAATATCGAACGATGATGTTACGACGGTAACAATTAAGTCAACGCAACGTTCTCGATACACGCGGCAAGGTGTGTTTCCACGAATTTTCAAACGTGTACGAGTGAAGCTTTTTTTTTTTTAGTTTATCGGATACACGGATGATAGTAACGAGACATCGAGGCGAAGTTCTTTTCGGGCCAACGCTGAACAGAATGGTAAGAAAAATAAGCGTCGCCGATTCCCCTTGCGTGCCCTTCGGATCGACACGCGCCGCGTTGTCGCCGGTTTCCATCGAACGACGAGATATCTGAGGATCGGCGACAATCGTGCGTCGTGCCGATCGTGCACGGGTATCTGACAGCTCGGGCTGACAGATTTCGTCCGATGCCACGGAATCGGCGGGAATGACTGTGAAACGTAGAACCGGCACGCCGGATGGATCTGGTAAATTTTATGATTACTCACCAGGTGAAGCACGGTGTTGACAACTTCCCGATTCGACACCTGTCCCACTTCGATCAGCCCGATCAGCACGGCGAATTTCAGGCTGTCGTTCATCGCCATCGCCACCACCTCCTCGGGCCGTTTAATGTCACTGAACGGTGGACTTTTCATGTCCGCCATCGCGACGATTATCTAAGCTGGCAACACGTTTTCCCCGCGAGGAAAATCTACGATAGTTCACACAGAGACCGTCTTATGAACGAGTGCTTTTCCCCGTCACATGATAATACAACACAAATTGATCTGCCATGTTAGAAAGTAGACACTGTTATGAGGAGTCTGCCAGCACGGCAACGCGAAACACCCTAGTGACGCGGTCGCAGTACCGACACAAACTGAGCCCGTAAATTCCTACCGGAGCGGCGTGCGCAGTCGTGGTGGGGGAACCGCGGTGTTTATGAAATTGTTTGACGGGGAACGTGAAATTGTACGAATAAGTATCGCAGCCTGGTTTCTTCGTATTTTAATTTCCAGTGCGACGTAATATTGTAAAACCGGAACCCAGAGATTTCAACGTGTTATAATTGTAAATTATTATGTTAAATTAACCGGAAACGATAGGTACTGATATTCTGGGTTATTTGTTTCGTTGGTTTCACCGGAGAGTCTGCAAATAATTTTATTGATTATTCCGAATAATCTCGGTGAATCAATTGATACCGATAAGATATACGGAACGCATGAATATTTATGTCGCACGTTTATAGAATCGCTTCTATGCATAACGGAACAATTGCAAAGGGGTACCCGGTATATATATCTGTACATATGTACATATGTATATATATATATATACTACATATGTAATATACATATGTGTAATACCACTTTAATGAATAAACATTGTAGATTATAATGAATTATGACGGGTATGTGTATGTATTATTGGGAAGTACTGGTTGAGTAACGCACGCGTCACTAGTAGTAAAAATGGCGTCGGTGGATGTTGAGCGTGCCAAGGTAGGTGTCATTTTTTAAACATTACGCCTACGTTAAGGTTACACCTAGCGATCGTTTCTATTAGAAGAGGTCATTTAAACGTCCTTTTCTGTGTGTAAACATAAATTCAATGCTTTGATGGGGTACGCGTAATGTTTACGACCCGAAGGGCGTTGGTTGTCTATTCTGTCATAACAACAGTACTCTTGATGAAGCGTTAACGTTCCATATAAGGATGGTGCTGCTAGTTTCCGGCCGACTTATTATCATTAGTACTTATGGCTTATTCGTATTTTCAGTTGGAATCATCTTTACGTAATTTAAAATTGTCCGGTCATGTTGGATTCGACAGTCTTCCAGATCAATTAGTGAATAAATCTGTTCTGAATGGATTTCTATTTAATATTCTGTGCATCGGTAGGAAAAATATTTTATCGTCTCGTTTGATACGTGTGTTAGAGATTTTTGTAATTATTTATGATTGGAATTACGTTTGTAACAGGTGAAACCGGGCTTGGGAAATCTACTCTAATGGATTCCCTCTTTAATACCAGTTTTGAATCCACTCCAAGCCCGCATAATCTTCCCTCTGTGAAACTCAAAGCCCATACCTACGAACTACAAGAGAGCAATGTTAGATTAAAGCTTACTATTGTTGATACCGTGGGATATGGAGATCAAATTAACAAGGAAGATAGCTTTAAAGCTGTTGTTGATTACATAGACGCCCAATTTGAAGCATATTTACAAGAGGAATTAAAGATAAAGAGATCTTTGGCGAGTTATCACGACAGTCGTATTCATGTTTGTCTATATTTTATTTGTCCAACAGGGCACGGGTAAATATATGATGTAAAATGTTTCTCGTGAAACAAATTTAACGTTTCTTTAATTTTACTAATGCTTAAATTTATAATTGCAGATTAAAGTCGATCGATCTAGTCTGTATGAAGAAACTTGATACAAAAGTCAATATTATTCCAATTATTGCTAAAGCTGATACTATATCGAAAACAGAGTTACAGAAGTTCAAGGTATGAGAAATATTGTTGGAACGTATAAATATTTTTATGCGTTAATATTTTTATATTCATTGTTTATTTCAGAGTAAGATAATATCTGAATTACAAAATAATGGAGTCCATATTTATCAATTTCCTATCGACGATGAAAGTGTAGCGGAAGTAAATACTAGTATGAATGCCCATGTACCTTTCGCGGTAGTCGGTAGCACAGACTTTGTTCGGGTAGGAAACAAAATGATGCGTTCTCGTCAATATCCGTGGGGTACGGTACAAGGTAAATTTCAAAATTATCTCTTAATGTTAAAATATATGGACTATCCGATCATTTTTTTTTTTCTTTTTTATTCCTAGTGGAGAATGAATCTCACTGTGATTTCGTTAAATTACGTGAAATGTTGATAAGAACAAATATGGAAGATATGAGGGAAAAAACGCACTGTCGTCATTATGAATTGTACCGCAAAAAACGGTTGGAACAGGTAATTAATCGTATAAAGTAATAATTTGGAAAAATTTAATCTACAATTCATAATTATGATTTTCAGATGGGATTTAGCGACGTCGATAGTGAGAATAAACCAGTTAGTTTCCAACAAACCTGTGAAGCAAAGAGATCCATCCATCTGCAAGAGCTGCAGCAAAAGGAGGATGAAATGCGACAGATGTTCGTAGCACGAGTGAAGGAAAAAGAGGCTGAATTAAAGGAGGCAGAAAAAGAGGTAAGGACATTTGTTAAATTCTTTGATATTTCATTTTTTTTTTTTTACCTATAATATAATTTCATTCGGCCATGTATCTTTTAGCTTCACAACAAATTCGATAAACTGAAAAAAGATCACACAGAGGAAAAGAAAAGGTTAGAAGAAAGTAGAAAGAAACTCGAGGACGATATTCTAGAATTTAACAGACGAAAAATTCAGTTCGCTCAGCAACCTCAGCATCACACGTTAACGCTAGGTAAAAGCAAGAAGAAATAAAGACATCCGCAATTAGCGCTACAATAAATGAATACGACGCCCCATTTTGTATCTTTATACGTATGAGTATTATTATTTTAATCACTCGATAATTGATCACTAAGATTGAAATTAAATTATTCAACGTTCTCGAGCGTTGTAACTTCTATTCTATTCTTATGCATTTCTTTAATTGTAGATTTTACGTATATCAGACTGATTATCGCGACAAAAGTGATGTTTACCAAATTTAATTTACTTTTTGTATTAACACATGCATTTTAAGAAAAATAAAAATATATTTGTTACTTACAGATTCATTCGGTTCGTATTCATTCTAATCGATCAATTATAATTACTGTACAGATATCTAAGAGATTCGTAATTAAATATTTTATTGTTCAACAAAATATAACAATTAACACAATAGTATCGTACTTAAATCAAATAAAACTAACGTTATTAGCGGCATATATACGTTACATGAAATATACGAACTGATTACGAGCTAGTTTTACAGAAGCATATTTTGATTACTAACGTTAAGTGAAAAAATGAAAGTAGGATATACAATATGATCGTATCACATTACAAATCATGAAAAACAATAAACAGGTTACGACGGTATCAAAGATGGCCATCGTGCAGCGGAATATTATATAATTTGGTTCATCGACCTTGTTAAGTTCAATATTTTATATTTCAACGAAAAAAAAAAAATCTTCAAAACTCAGCATTAAATAAATAAATAAATTTACACGACAGCAACCAATATAAACAACCAATGGAAAACACATGAAATGGTTCTCGAATACAAAATTTCGTTTGACGCAAACAATTCCTTTAGAATACTCTGCGTTGAATTAAGCAGGTACATAAAACTTAATCAAACTATAGTCATACTTATCGAGTAACACGTTTACAATAATATAATATGGCGGAATCGTTCCATTCGCGCGTAGCAATAATGACACTAAACGTACTCGTGAAATTAATTTGTCTCGATCGCTATGCTTGCAATTAATCGTGTTTATAATTTACAAATAAATACATTCTGCGAACACGAACGAAATACCTTAAACAGAACAGACTACACGTAACGCGTCGAATAATAATAATTTACGGAAACATAACGCTATGATACAAAATCAATTTGGACGAAGTAAAGGAAAAAGTCTAGCAAAAAAAAAAAAAAGAAACAAAAAAACAAGAAAAAACAAGAAAAAGCCTTGAACGACAACGTTAATAGCCTCAACGTGCCGACATTACTCGTCGCATATTTCTTTGCTTTGGTATTCCTTTGCACACTGTGCCCTTGCATTTCTGTGAACCGAATAAACACATGTCGCCTTTGTAATTTCGATACAATACGTCCTTTGTTACTCCTTATCCTACGTATTTATTATAAAAGTACAAAACATATATTATGGCAGTTATCGTGAAGCATTTTGCGTGTTAGCCGAATTATTACGTATCGATTATGTGCCAAAGTGTAAGGGATTATCGCCAGGGTCGGTGGATATGACGCTATAAGAATAATATAAAAAAGATATATTTTCTTTTCAACGTTGAAGAAGATTCAAAGACACCCTTCCAACTCGAAGTGTCAATAATAATTATTCATGCCAATTTCCTTGACACTGTTTTATAATAGTTTAACGATAAATGGCCAAATGTAGGATTACAAGATATAACCGACCCTGTTATTTGTTACAATCTATATGCCTTACATTGCTTATCGCGAGAAATATTTAAGTGCACTACGAGATTCGCCTATACAGGCCGCAGCAATGACCAAGTACAAGTAATAATTATCGAACATTTGGTTCATCCGATTATTCGTTTGTCCAGAAAATAGATCGTAACTTCAAAATCTCGTAAACGATTACCTATCTTTTAAAGTTTGCATTTCTACAAAAGACGGAGTCGTTCGATCGGAAAGCATAATTTCCTGTAGCTCTATTTAGCCCGACAAGCTCGATTTAAAATGTTACCTGAGTCCTTAATTGCACTTTCTTCTAATTACACGCATGGGTCGACTTGGAAGCCGAAGCAGCTCGCTCGAATCGCAACGGACGGACCAATGGGTCGTTATCTTCGAATGCAAACGACATTCCGATAAGCCATTATTGCCCGTGGTCGTTTTGACATACCATTACGAACTTTGGTCATTGCGGTCTTACGACTACCTCTACCAGGTGCATTGCCCTCCAATCTATTTCTGTTAGACAATTTCCAAATCAAGCGTCAATATGCCTGTCGTCCGTGGAATGCGTGACACTTAAACGTTTAACGGTCGAAACCGGCGAATCGTTGCGTTACGTACGAAAGATAACTCCTTTGCACTTATAAACGAACAACGTACGCGTACGGGAGAAAGTACAAATAAATATAGGTCGCATTTTTATACGTACGTATACGGTACATACATCTTTATAATATAAACGCAACGCGTAACTCGATGTGAGTGCACGAGAAGAAATTGTAGCAAATGTATATAAATCTATACAATATATCCGTACAAATTGATACGAGTATGAAAAATGGTAAGGAGGTATAAGTATCAGCGAATGTCGCATAAAACCGAGTCTCCTCGAGAAAGAAGGTGGCATATTAACACGCTTGTTAGGACGTGCGTGAAACGTTAGTGCTCCCCAGCCGTATTATATTGACATGTAAGAAAAAATAGTGCCATCCCTTGTATAATTGATGCATGTATGAGAGACAGTAGTGCACTCGGTACCAGTGCTGGTGTAAATTGTAAATGATCACGAGAATAATATAGGCGTAATGAAGAATCCGGGACACGTTTGCTGATAGTCTATCGAACGACACCTGAAAGAACCATCGAATCCCTCAATATCGACAACGCACCATCGACAGTGGTTGGAAAGAAGGAAGATGTCATTTTTTTTTCTATTCTTTATTTTCATTTCTTTTTTTTTTTTTTGATAGACTACCGATCCATGTGTGGTCTACGGAAACTCAGCAGGCATTTAACACGTTGACCGCCACGCTGAAATCATATGTTTTGCTCAGGACGCCATGGCTCAGGACGCCGCACCGGTAGATAGAATATTCGATAAAAATGAATCTTTCATTTTTGATCTCCTAATCAAAATTTTTAATCGTTGAACAGTACATATTTTATTTCAAAGTATTCTCTAATAGACGATGACGTTCAAAATTCATTAATTATCAATGTTCGTCTCATTTTTAGAATTACAAACATTTGAAGCACTCCGGTCATCGATGACCACCGTGACGCTACAGAAGAAACAATCTCCGGTCGCATACGATCATCGTGGCGGTCAACGTGTCAATGGTTTCGCGACTCATCTATCAGCATGGTACCCCTGTAACTTCTCGTGATCCTACGATCCAAGCATAAAACACGGAACGAAGGTTGGCGGCCACCCTGTCGAACTGTCCGTCACGTGTGTCTCTCTACTTGTACGGTACAGACTAACAGCAGCATGAACGTGAAGTAGCGTGGACTTGTAAACAGGCACTGTGCTTTTAGGCTAGCGGGCCGAGACGGATTCCGGTGGAGGACTGCGATACTTGGCGCGAATAGGAAGAAAGTTGCTGTGCTTGTTGCCGTGGGGAGAAGGCGGCGTGCTCTCGCGGTTGAGGGTCCTCACCTGACAGGGGTCGTGCCTCGCCAAGAAATGCTCCAAGGTGTCCCAGCCCCCGCCCACTCTGACCATCATGTGTCTTCCCTTCAAAAGCTGTGAACACGTCGGGTACCGTGGTCATTAGTAACTGGTGGCGCGCTTTCGGTTGTACGCGACAGATTAAATAATGTAAAGAAGTTTCCTTTGGTTTGGCGATTCGTGACGATTCACCGTTCGAGTCGCAATTTTATAAGTTACTTTGAGTCGTTTCAACCCTTTGCGGACGAGCACTCTTTTCTCGACTCTGATTCGTGGCAGGTGGAGGAT